>BQNB010032592.1:0-53035 GCA_026074375.1 Tanacetum coccineum | reverse complement strand
AAAGTCAAAAAGTCAAGTCGGACTTGAAAAGTCAAAGTTTAAAATAGTCATTTAAAATTTCAAAAATTGCCGGATGTTACAATATGAATGATTTTTCTAACCATTTTAATACACTACACATATTTTGTAAAACACTATATGTTTATAAAAAGAATATAATTATGTGTATGTGTTAGAACAATGCAAGCACAAGCAAAGTTTAAAAATACATTTTCTTTTACTTAATTACCAATGTATTATTACAATCTTTTATTTTTGGAAGATAGTTGATGTGTTGGAAATATTTATCACTGCCCAAAATTTTATACTAGGATCCTGTAATAAAAAGGTGTGTGAACTGTTTGATAAATTGAGAGTAAAGATTTACCCAATGTGGGTTACTATACTCAAAATGATCTACAAGATGTTTATGTAACACTTATAAATATAGTGATCTATGCCTATATGCAATGCACAAACAATTTTACAACTTAACGCAAGAAATCTAGCGTAATTCCTATTAGGCATAATCCAAAAAACTAATAACATACAAATAGCATACATGGCACATGTGTTTAGATATATGATTAGCTCAATTACAAATAGTAATGATTACTTATTAATATCTATTAACCAAGTTGAAACAAAAGTAAACACACATAATCATCTAGCATACACATAAGGATATTCGTCGTTGTTTTGTGTATTAGATATAACGATGTATATTTAGCTTGATTTGATTTGAAAATAAAATAGTTCCTCCAAGATTGATATTTTGAAAGGACATACACACTATTTTTCAAAGATATATCAATAGAAATGCATGACTCAAGGGAAAATGTAAAATACAAGTTTTACGTTAAAACAGAACTCAATGTTTTGACCACTATGTAGTATTTTTCATTTCTGACATAATTAAGTTTAATAAAGACTTGAAAGTATTTTTTAAATGAAAGTAGACTCAATTATCTTCGAAATGGCGGGTGACACGACTTCTACAGACTTACGGTTGATTTTATACGATTTTTCGAAGTTTGCCAAATTCTGCTGAAACAGACAGACGACCCCCATAAAGGTGACGGCTCCCAGATATATTTGTGGGCCGCCCTAACATTTATGAGACCGCCACCAGTGACCCCAAAACACGTTTTTTTGTTCAAAATCATTTGGTGACTTAACTGTAGAACATAAGACTTTAAAAAGTTATTTCAGCACATAAATTTCGTGTTTTAGATATCGTTTCAATTCTTACGACTTAGACAAACATAATTTGGCACTTACAAGTTCTTTTAAGAAAATTTTCCTTCAAGCTAGTATACAAACTATATTAAATAACAAAACTAGTACGAATCAAACAACAAAACACTTTTCATATCTAATCCCCATTCATGGGTAATTTGATACATTGATCGTACTCTATTTTAAAAACCATTTGTTTTGAAAACTAGAGCTATGTGGCTCTGATACCAATTGTGGAAACCGTAGAGGGGGGGGGGGGAGGGGTATATACGTTTCCATTTAAAAACTTTAAGATCAAAGATTACATCACTCTTCTACCGGCGGTCCCATATATATATATGGGGGCCGCCAAATATATTAGGGGGCCGCCTGATTTACGGGACCGCCTCCAGAAGAGGTTTTCGGACTAGGTCTTTTGTATCAAATCACCAATCAAGTTTGACGTAATATGAGAAGTGTCGCTAATGGATTTACCGTAACTAGCACATATTCTACCATTATATCCACACTCACAATGTTTAATACAAAGAGTAACACAACCATGTCTAACACAACATACACAACGATTCACACAATGCAAGTGTAAAAGTAAAGCGATAAATATAAAGACATAAGTAAAGAGAAAGGTAAAAGGAAATGCAAACCGGACACGGTGATTTATAGTGGTTCGGTCATGAAGCTCCTCTTCGCCCTACTCCACTCCCCGAGTATCCAACTCGAGAGTTACTTCACTAATCAACAAGCTCCCTTTCGGCGGAGAAAACCTTATAACGTTGCTTACATTATTTTCCGACACTAAGCTAGATGTCGAGTTCTTCTTCGGGTACAACCAAACCCGTTATGTTTTATGGCCCAACATAACAAACCTTGTGTTTTATGGCCTAAACACATAAACCGTGTCGCTTACATTATTTTTCGACACTAAGCTAGATGTCGAGTCCTAATCTTAGCTAGAACTAATCTACCACTTCACCAATGTATTTTAAGGCCTAAAATACTAACCAACCCACAATCAGCCCATCTAAATATATACATGATTTGGATCTACACACTACTAAAGATTGGAAGACATGGACTCGATCTATATGTAACAAATGTTACAATGGACTAACTAGACTACATAACTTCAGATTTTAAAGATGACCAAAGTTCTTCTCTTACACTTGAGGAAAGAAGGAAAGGATAGAAGATTTGATTATATTTAAACAATATTAACCAAGTTGAATGATCAAAGATTTAGAGAGATTTAGTGAGATCTAGAGAGAGAAAGAACTAAAAGAAAATCGTGCAAAAGGATTATGAAAATAGTTGAAGGTGACCCACTATTTATAGGAGCTGAAAAACAGCCTGTTAGGAAACGGCGGTCCCAGATATATTAGGGGGCCACCAGATATTTAAGGGGGCCGCTGACCTATTTAAGGGACCGCCCCGACAAACGCTCCTGTTTTTGTCTTTTTGTGGTGACAAACTTGTCTGGTGAAAGTGACATTTGTTTTGGGGGGAAAATAGCCATATTTGAATTTTGAAATAATTACCACATTAAACATTTCTTTATAATTCAAAAATAATCTATCTAATTGATTTTTGAAAAATTATTTTGTCACATTTATAAAAATGTGAAGTTTTAAGACAAAAACTTATTTCTTTGATCATCCTACAAGTTTAATGTTTGTTTGTACATACCTTATGTGATTTACGTCGGGTGCAAACAAACATCGGTGTTGATGCAAATTTGAGACGTCGAGAGATGTTGATGTATGAATGCATTGATGATTTGTGATTACGAGTAACTAGCGTACTTTACATTATGTATTACAAGTCACATGTTTGTCATCACCAAAACATAAAGAGATTGTATAGATTAAATATCGTAATATTTGCACTAACATAATATAGCATAGACTTCACATTATATAGACATATACTTCTACGCTTAACACTTTTCCGATAAGTATTTCACATTCTTAACCACATTCCTAATCCTTTAAGTCTATGGCAAAATAACACATATCATCTTTCATAATCATTCTATACTTAAGCATCATCAAAATCAACCCGCAAGCACTTAACTACCTTATAACTATGGCATTCGCATTCTTCACTACTTATATTTACGACATACACATCTACGAGTGGTCTAAGTTTAGGCAACCTATAGTGAAAACCTACCTCTCTTAGATTAAAGCTCTGATACCAAGTTGAAACGCCCCTTTCCCGACTCTAAATTTGACAAAAATTAATCTTTTTGCTCAAACGCATGACCGGGAATGACCTCATGTCATTCCTTATTAAATTGATCTAAATACATAACCATTAAACTCTTGAAAGTATCATTAACATAAAATAGACTCAATTAGCTTTCCAACGATATAAAGCACGACTTCTAACTCCTTAAGGTTTAGTTTTAACGACGTAAACAAAACGACTAAAAGCTAAAAAAGTACCATACGGCTGTATGGTTAAATACCATATGACTGTATGGACATACAATCAGATTCTGCCCTTTATGAGTTTAGACCATACGGCTGTATAGGAAATACTATACGACTGTATGGTCCCTTCACATAATGTGCTAAAATCACATTTAAAGCATACAACCGTATGCACATAAACCATACGGCAGTATGGTCTCTGACATGCACTTTTGCTAATTTTCTACATTTGTTATTTTCCGGAAAACGACTTCCATGACTCGACAAAACATCAAAACTTCCAGAAATCATTAACATAACATATTACATCATGTTCATAAGCATTTATGGTCTAAATGACCCAAAATATATAAACTTACGGGTTTACCAAACATCCCGTTCTGACCCATTTCACTTAAAACATTTCAATGACATACATGACCATTATTTCATCATTAGGACCTGAACATAAACATATTAACAAGACATTTACAAAGGTTTTACGACACTTTAAGGGTTCAACTTTGATTCGAGCTCGATATCCAACTACTAAGCTCCTATGCACATTCTTCATATAATTCTAATCCTTGCTTTCTTATCTCGACCCCTTCTTATCAAGGCCTTACTCTTTCACATTTAACCTACAAAACACTGAAACTTAAACACATAAGCTTTCGCTTAGTAAGTAAAAGACATAACAAGCTATCATATTTCATTAAACACAATTGCATCATAACCATTAATCCATCATTCAATTGTAAACACATAAACTCACATACTTTATTAACTTTACAATTAGGCCAAGCATATCTTTTTCTAGTACACATTAACTTCCAAGCTCTTTCTACCTTAATTGGCATATCAATTATACAAAGCATAACTAGCTAGGTCCATCCACTAGCCCCATTCTTATTCTAAATCCAAACCACCTAATTCTTAAACCTTCCATACATTTCATCAATACTAAACACATAACACATAACATACAATTCAAGTATGATAACTTAATATAACATCTTGTTATAGTCTAATTACTTACCTTGAATCCAAGCCAAAGACATCAAGAACATCATCATCATCATTCCATGTTATCCTTCCTAAACCACAATTATACATGTTAAAGAGACTTCATGATATGGGTTTATACAACCCATCACTTACCCAATATCTATCCTTTATCATCATATGATCATATCTTGATCATATGATGAAATCCCAAATTTCCTTACAATAAACCTTTACCCATATTATTAAACATGTCAATACTCTTTTTAGAATAACAACTATCCAAAACCCCCAATTATACTTAAGAACCATAATTGATAATTTCTCAATTAACTTATGATTATGATTACTCTCTTACATAGGATCATTGCTAAGGATTCATCACTTGAATCTCAACATTAATCTTCCTTCAAGATGATCATCAAGACGTCATGTTTTGCCTTTCTTTCTTATTTGGGTCAACACCCACGACTACCTACCAGACTAAAGAGTTGTCTGGAACTTCTAGAATTATACAGCTATTTGTTTAGTGAATCTTTGCTTCATTGACTCATTTAATCCTTCAAGTCCTTTTCCTTCCTATTTGGCCACAATAACTTATATAGGTTATTTAATACTTAACAAGTTTAGTCCTTCAAGTCATTTTCTTTATAAATGTGACACGCAATATTTTCTAACACCATTTACATAATATTAATACTTATAGTTTGACTACCGGGTTCACTAACCAATTACATAACGTCTTCCAACTTATAAAAGTCCTAGTCAAACTCATTCTATGGCATTATACTGACCAAAAATACTTAAAAACCAGTTTAGGTGTTACAGGAAGGTACACTAAAGCTCATTTTTCTAGTATAAAAATCCTACTTGCTGGATGCTAAGTTATTGAATCAAAGTTAGTACCTGAAGCTTCCTTATTCCTATGATTGAGTTGTTGTAAGCCAGAAGTGAATAACTCAAACCACACCAATGTGCATCTTATTAATCTAAAATGTGCATCTTAGTAATCCAAAGATAAGCCGAGTTGAACAAATACAAGCTGAGTAGAGAGAAAAAATCAGGTGCATCGATCCTTCATCGATGTACTTCTTTTCATCGGTATTCAAAATAATCTGTGTTAAAAAACAATTATAATATATCACAATAATGTACATAAAATCATTTAAATTGTTTCTAAAAAATTAAGTTATCTTGATTATATAAGGATGAGAACTTAAAAATGGCACCTAATTATGCAAAATTCTTAATTGATATCCTTGATAGTAGCTTTATCACTTGGTAGGTTCTTCATGGTTGTTTCTAGTTCATCCATGGCTATAGAATTCCTATCTAACTCGAAGTCGGAAATTTAGTTATTAACAATGCAAACTTTGTATTGTCAGTATGTAATGACATAAAGGCAACGTAACTTGTATGAGATAATGCAATTTAAATTGTTGCGACTTTCATACATCAAGATTATCGGTTACTATCTTACAATAATATATACTTATGATCTTTGGTGTAAAAAACTTAATAACTTGTTTTGTTCATGAGTAGTTCCAATACATAATATAATGAAGTAAACTAATTCACAATAGGCTACTTTGTCAAGATGGTTAAGCTAATGCTTTTTACTAATACAATCTTGATTTCATTTCACATGCCCAATATATCATTCGTGTACATTCAATAAAAAGCATGATCAATTGATTTTTAAAAATCACATGTATCATCTTATAAAATTATGTTGTCAAATGTTTACTTAAGTTTTACGACTACATAAACAAAACAATATGTCCGCGACATTGTGCGGCTACAAACTACCCTTGTTATATCACAAATATATCTGCATTAGAAGGAAAAGGCACGTGGAAATAACTAGATATTTCAATGTCGAAATGGCAAAAGGCTTGATACTTTCAAATTTTTGCTTGTACATCGACGGAGTTATATATCAATCTAGTCGACTTTTCCATTTCCGTCCACATCAGCCTGAAATAATGTATAACATTAGACTATATTAAAAGGAAAATGATATAAGGCATATGCAACTTATAAACACATAAAAAAGGAACTTTCAGTTTCCATGAGTTGCGTCACTTATGGTGCAGTAAGCTTGAAATCGAGCCTAGCAAGTCTTGTCTTTAGTTCCTCTTAAATGAGTGAACCACTTTTATCTGTGTCCAATTTAAATTACATTGCTTTCAAACCTTTAATATGTGTCGATTTGTAAGGTCTGTTGAGAAAGTAATTTACAGTCAACTAACTTACAATAATCAAGATTCATTATGTTAGCCTACTTTATTTTTTGGCAAATGTATATATTTATACAACATTAGACGCAAAGTATTTACCAAACATGAATATGTTAACGCAAAGAGCTCAAGCTATAGAATGTTTTAACAGATATTTTGTACAGTTTTATTTAAAGGCGTATTTAAGCACTAAAAAACAAACTTATTCATGATAGTTCTATAGTATAAGAGATAATGGGCATTTTGGTTACCTAGCACCTAGAACATGCACCAGAGCAGCATAGCAGTTATGG
Organism: Tanacetum coccineum; assembly: GCA_026074375.1. Taxonomy (NCBI): domain Eukaryota; kingdom Viridiplantae; phylum Streptophyta; class Magnoliopsida; order Asterales; family Asteraceae; genus Tanacetum; species Tanacetum coccineum. The sequence goes on along the minus strand of BQNB010032592.1, from coordinate 45,868 downwards.
TAGGCGGGATAAGTTGTTCCACTAACTCGGCTCTTTCTAGTTCTTCAAGTTCAGTTTCCAGTTCATCCTGTTTTAAGAATAGTATTTTGATGAATTAGTAGTGCTATACCCCAAACTGTTCCTTCACCTTTTGATACATCTCTACTTTTAACATAATGTAACAGTTTACTCAAGCATTATTAAGTTTACGATTTCTTATCTTACTTAATATGCCTATGGTTTTGTTCCTTGCATACTCAAATGATAAAATGCAAAGGTCCTTTTAGATTCTATGTTTCCATCATGATAACAAAGATAAAAAATATAATTCCTACCAAACATTACATATTTGTGAATAAAATTCCAAGATCAGTTTTTTTACGAACTATAACTTACAAAGATATCTTGATCATAAACTAGTTACATGATTGAAGAAATTCATTTAATATCCGTAAAAACCTAATTTTTGTTGCACAAATTCCCCATAGAAATTTCATCGAAAACACTTAGATAGTGACCAATACAATAGTATACACAATGATATCAAACCAATTAACTAATCATACACACATTTAATATTTACTCAACAAATTCCAAAATCAAAATAAAACCTAATTCAAATCAATACGAAACTTTTTTAAACTTTTAAATAAAAAAAAAATGAAGTTGCTAAGTCTTGATTTAAATTCACGTAAACCCAACAATGAGAAATTACCTCAATTAGATGATTCCTTGATACACGTATTCAATCCTATATTAAAAAAAATCATAAGAATTCAATCATATACATGAAAATCAAAAGATAAATCTGACCACAATCAGGTATACAATTTCAATCACTTGGTTGATTTGGTTTTCACGAACATCAAACATCCTTGAATGTTTAGGTTAATTGATTTTGGTTATTGATTGATTTCTCCAACCGTTTATTTTGAATGTGTGATTTTAGTTGTTAATTTTAATTATTTTTGGTTCTTGATTCTCCAGACGTTTATCTCTAGATCTGCTTCATACGTTTTTTGTGAGAGTTTTTTTGAGGGGTTTTTTGTTTGTGTTTATGTTATATATATATATATTAATATACTAGCCATAAAATACTTAACGAGAGTTATCGGTCGTTAATTAGTTCGTTTACAAATAATTAACTATAAGGCGTTGTTAATACAAATAATGTTTAAAAAAGTTATTTATATTTTTCGACCTCTCGATGTTTTGAAGATAACAAAATGTAAAAACGCTTACGATAAAAATAAACGTTTACAAGTTAATTAATCGTAAAATTTCCCTTTACAATTAAATCACATAAGTATGTATAAAACAAATCATTAAACATAGTAGTGATCAAGAAAATAATTTTTTCTTAACCATCACTTTCTCAAAAGTATATTTTCAAAAAATAAATAAATACATAATACTTTTTTAAATAAAAGAAAAATTTTATTTTTTTTTTAAAAAAAATAAAGAAAAATAAAAACAACATAAAAATTCAAATCTGATTTTCCCCCCGAAATAAAACCTTATATACCAGATAAAACCTTCCCCACTAAAAGACAAAAGGGGAGCGTCAGTCTACGACATCCCCCAGATATATATGGGACCTCAAAGCCGATGACCAGCCAGCATGACCGTTGTGGTAAACCTGCCTTATAATACTGCACAATTAGCCCAACTAAAAAACAGACCTCTTTGCATAAATTTTTTCAGTCTTCTTTCTCTCTCTAAAAACCTTCTTTCTCTCTCTAAATCTCTTGATCACTAACATTGTTTGATCTTGTTTCAAGTGATCCAATCTTTTCTTCTCATCTCTCCTCTCGTCTCTATCAAGTGCAAGAGAAGAACATCCGTATTCGCCAAGAAACGAATTGTTGTAGTCTAGTGACATCTCTTTCTTTCTTCTAAGAACCAAATCTCTATCTTGATATCTTTGTGTATTGTGGTAAAATCAGATAGAGTAATAAAATCTGAATTGTGTAGATCTTGTGATTGTGTATTACTATGTGAAGTGTAAGTTTGGATTCTAGCTAAGATTAGGATTTGACATATTAGCTTAGGGTCGAAAACCTCGAAAGCGACTGTAAACGGTTTTTTTTTGCCTAAGGAGCTTTTTTTGGTTGACATAGTGAAATCTCGAAAGGATACTCCGAAGGAGTGTAGAGGGGCGAAGAGGAGCTTCGTTGCCGAACCACTATAAATCTTGGTGTATTGGTTTGATTGTTCCTTCCTTCATCTCTTTATATTGTTGTGATTCTTACTTATTGTTTGTTTAGCTATAACTAGTAGATACATATAATATCTTTGGTTCCATAATTTGGGGTATGTTGGTTAACATATACTCGGATCTAAAAAAATTTTTGAAGTAATATTTTAAAACGAATCAAACCTATAAACTTTCACCCCATCCCCCATTTTATTTTCCACAGGCTTTTTAATTACTGTTAATTAAATGTAAATAAACATATAGCACAAAGACAAAAAGTCAAACCCAAAAGTTGTTTTGGGCTTTGTTTTGGCCGGCGTAAACCCAAGAGATGGAAGGGATAGGTTTTTTTTAACTTTAGAGCCATAATTATCTATTTTTAGGATGCCCTAATCTTAAACCTATATAAGGAGGTCATTAGTTCTCATAATTCTTCATCCCTCTTTTCTCCTCTTTCTTGTAGTCGTTCCAAAGGATCCCCACGAAGGGAACCTGAAGTTCGATTTTATAGTATTCGGTATTCCTTGGTTTCCAGGAACTCAGCATTCGGAGTTATCGAGTAACTTTAGCGTGGATACACAAATGTTACTTTCTTTAGTAACTAGAAGGTTTGATTTCGCGATCGGTTAAATACAACTACGTATTTTTTTACAAGAAGCTCCAGATCTTCACAAAGCTTGAATGCTATTGCGGTATGTATTTCTTTTATGTTTTTTATGTTAATTAATAGATTTGGTGTATATGTGTTAATTATGTTTCATATCTCATAGAATATATGTTAATATAAGGTTATTAGATAACCATTTACAACAAAGACGAGCTCAGTTCAAATGATGTCACAAATGGAATACGCACTATCCTTAAGTATTCCGCCTCATGAAATCCAATTAATTTTTGGTCGTATGCGATATGTCATGTTCTGGTCGCATATGCATGATTGGATTTTTTTGGGGATACTTGCGTTCACTTCGTAAAAAGCTCTTAGCCTTCAAGCACCAACATGATATTGTTTTTAAGGATGTTTCTTTATTGACATATGTAGGCGTGTCGGATATCTCCACCAAGAAAGAAACCCCTAGAACTTTTGAGTGCCCGCAGACGGAAGATCCTCACTCTGGCTGGACGTGTTTTGGTTTTTGATTGGGTTGTAGGGAAAAACAGCATGCATGGATTCAGACCAGGGTTTCTCTCTTGTTAGTTGACTAGTCCGGGGTTTTATATTGGGTCAAACTTGCTTTGAAAGCCCCTCATGCAAAATGTAAAAACACAGAAAAGGAAAATAGCAACATTGAAAAATCAACGACGTTGTTTATATCTTACGCTTTGATAAATTTATGTTTCCTTGCACACGAGATGGTAGAAGCGTATTCAATAGAGTTTAACGGGTTGTGAATATAATGTTTATGACGCATAGATCCACAAATGTGGTTTTCCATAGAATTAGCTTTGCAATCCCAAAAGTGCTAGTGGTGCAACTTGTTAGTCGTTTGTCTTCTATCACTATATAAATAATAAGTTATTAAATATAGGAGAAAAACAATGTCCAGACAAAGTAAGTAGCTTAATTAAAATTTTATAGACCTGGAAAAAGTCTTTAATGGGAATTTGTTTTCATTCATATTCATCAAAAAGAATTCGGTTCATACATGGTCCATTCTATTATTATGATACGTGAACATAAAGTACTATTAAGTTGTACCAAGTCGATGTGTGAGTTTTTTTTAATAAACAATCGGCATTGTTGTTTGTTATTGTTATAATGAGGGTCGTCATTAAAATTTAAAATTTTTTGGTCCTGTGCGAAATTAGCTTTTCAACAAGCTTTTCGAAACATAATGTTATATATTAAGCGTTATCGTTTATAAGATATAATGTAATTAGTTATTTAAACATTCAATATATTACTCATTTATAATATATTCTAATCTAAATACTTTTTTTTTCGTGAAAATATGTATGCCCATGCAAATAAATGTTAACGAGACAAATTTTAATGCTCCTAAAAATTTTGGGGCCCTGGGCGGTCGCCCACCTTGCACACCCTCAAAGACGGTCTTGTCAATAATTTGTATAACAATAATAATTAGTGTTGCGAGTAAAAATTTTTTTGAACAACTTGTTTGTGTGTGTCAAGAATTCAAGATATAAAATTAGTTACTGAACTTTATAGATAACATAAGGCACATTTTATGGATGTTTCAGTCGATTTAAGGAATGTCTGGGGCTCCTCTCAAGCCTAAATCTGTTACATATACGAAAAATATAAGTAGCTATTGAACAATTGGTTGTGATTATATTTGTGTTTGTGCTAGATGTTTTAAAAATTGCTTTTATAAATGACGCGGGATCATGTGTAATATATTTGTTTCATAAATTGTTATTGTATCAATTAGATTGATCTTTGGTTAGTGTACTTTGATCTCTGCAAAGGGGAAATTGTGTGGTTTCATGTTTTTAAAGTTGTGGTTTTATCATTTTGGAATTTAGGGGGTGTATTCAGCCTTATTTGTGGGCTTACAAGTTTCGTGATAAGCTTATATAAGCCCACGAGTGTCAAAAAAAGTTTAGAGTATGAGCTTATGCAATGTAAGCCAAAACCAATAAGCTCATAAGTAACATACATCCCTATAATAAGGACTAACCACATATTATGTCGATGGCAGGCTAGCTATATCCAATGGGAGTCACGGTTATAAGTTTGCACCCAAACTATCATCAGGTAATGCAAATGCTTATTAAGAATTTTTTTTGTTTGGTTGCTACATTAGGCCATCGCCGATGTTGTGCCTGGGTTACAGACCCAACATTTAAGGGTTCTTTGGCTTTGCTTACTCGAAGTTATCTTATTCTTTATAGTGATATATTTACAGATCATAAGGAGTTACAAAATCTTGTTTTTACTAGCGAGAACTTAACATGAGACAAGAAGATGGTGGGACTTATGAAAGATTCGACACTAAAATCCAGTACCATCCGGGCAAGGATAATGTGGTTGCCGACGAATTAGTCAAAATTGGGATGATAGCTTGTTTTGATTCCATAATCCTTCATGATTTAGAGAGTTTGGATGTTGAGCTATGTGTACGAGGTTCTGGTGGATATTGGGCGAGTATGAGGATAGAGTCTAACCTCATGGCTACTGATCCATAAGAAGCTCAAAGGGACGACGGTGAGTTGTGGGCTATTGTGCAGAATGTTGAAGACGGTAAACATACTGAGTTCAGTGTTGATGATGACGGTGTTGTGTGGTTTGAAGATAGGCTATGTGTTCCTAATGATCAGGCACTTCGCGAGAAGGTTATGACGGAAGCTCATAGTTCTCCATTTACTATTCATCCAGGTTCAACCAAAATGTACAGAGATTTGAAACAGTACTTTTGGTGGAACGTGGATGATAGTAAATAGAGAACAATGAGCTTCCGTCATAACCCTGCTCGTGAAGGCCTGATTATTAGGAACACATAGCCTATTTCATACCACACAACACCGTAATCATCAACACTGAACTCAGTTTGTTTACCGTTCTTCAACAGTCTGTCTGCACAATAGCCCACAACTCACCGTCGTCCCTTTGAGCTTCTTTGATCTGTAGCATGAGGTTAGACTCTATCCTCATACTCACCCAATAGCCACCAGAACCTCGTACACATAGCTCAACATCCAAACGCTCTAAATCATGAAGGATCATGGAATCAAAACAAGCTATCATCCCAGATTTTCGACTAAGTGTGTCGGCAACCACATTGCCTTGCCCGGATGGTACTGGATGTTAGTGTCATAATCTTTCAGAAGTTCCAACCATCTTCTCTGTCTCATGTTAAGTTCTCGCTGAGTAAAAATATATTTGAGACTCTTATGATCTGTAAATATATCACAAGCTTCACCATACAGATAGTGTCTCCAGATCTTCAATGCAAAAACCACGGCAGCTAACTCAAGATCATGGGTTGGATAATTTACTTCATAAGGCTTCAGCTGTCTTGACGCGTAGGCGATCACCTTCCCATGTTGCATCAAAACACAACCCAAACCTTTCTTCGATGCATCACTGTATATCTGAAAACCACCGGAACCTGATGGAAGAGTCAATATCGGAGCAGACACCAATCTCCGTTTCAATTCCTCAAAACTCTCCTGACGCTCATCCGTCCACACAAACTTCTCACCCTTTCTCATCAGCTGGGTAAGAGGTAAAGCTAATCGGGAGAAACCCTCAACAAAACGTCGGTAATAGCCAGCAAGCCCCAGAAAACTTCTCACCTCCGTCACCGTAGTAGGTCTCGGCCATTTGGTGATAGCTTCAACCTTTGATGGATCCATAATGATGCCGTCTGCAGATACAATATGACCAAGGAAAGCGACTTGCTGTAACCAGAACTCGCACTTCGAAAACTTCGCATACAACTTCTTCTGTCTAAGAATCTCCAACACAATCCGTAGATGTCGCTCATGCTCTTCTTCAGACTTGGAGTAAACGAGGATGTCGTCGATGAAAACAATAACGAACTTATCAAGGTACTCGTGGAAAATACGGTTCATCAAATCCATAAACACGGCAGGAGCATTAGTCAGACCGAAGGGCATAACCAAGAACTCGTAGTGGCCATAACGCGTACGAAAAGCAGTCTTAGAAATATCCTGCTCTCTCACACGAAGCTGGTGATAACCAGATCGCAGATCAATCTTAGAAAAATATTTGGCCCCTTGCAGTTGGTCAAACAAATCGTCGATTCGCGGAAGAGGATAGCGGTTACGAATCGTAATACGGTTGAGTTCGCGGTAATCAATACACAAGCGCATGCTCCCATCCTTCTTCTTAACAAATAAGACCGGTGCACCCCAGCTGTGAGAATTTGCCATTGGCAATCCACACCTCCCAAGCCTTGTTCGACGACGCAAGATTGATTTTTGGAGAAATTGAAGGGCTAGATTTTTTGTTTTTCCCCTACTCACACACTAATAAAGAACTCAGTATAAAAGAGATGAAGACAGAAGATTAGACAGTAGTTAGTTTTAGTTTTTCATTTTGCTTTGTAATTTTCTAAATTCATGTACTGTTCATCCAATTAAGTTTCAAAAGTTTTTCAATTTGAGTTTAGTACTTTTTTTACTTACATTTTACCTCTTTCTTAGTTTATTAAGAAGCAAGTTTAAATCATTTGGTTTATTTTTAAACTCAAGGAATAACATTTTCCTAGCAATAACTCGTAAAAGCTATTTTTAGCTTATTACATTTTCCTTAAGCTCAAAAGTTATACACAACTGTTACAAGCTTTAATATAACTGTCTTTGTTCATTAAGTTCCAATACCCTTTCCTTTTTCATCCAGTTATTCAAATTTGAAGCTCAAGAGTAAAAGTCTCCAAAGAGCTTATTGACGTTTAAGCTCAGGTTAAGAGCCTAAGGAGCCATTTAGTCAGGATTTTAAGCCACTCACTCAACAAGAGTGGCTTGGTTCTGAGACAACAAATTTCTCAGGTTTAATTCCTCAAGCCTCAATTTAGCTTAATTTTAGCTTTATCTTTTGCTTATTTCTATTCAAATTTTGTTTAACTCTCTTTAATCATGTTTGTTTAGGCTTAATCTCTAGCTGTTTTAAGTTTTCAGTAGGTTAAATTTGTGTAACTTTAGTTTTTCCTTAAAAACTGTCATATTAGTGTATAAGCAAGCTAAGTACCTACTTATTCTTCTTAATAAGCCATAATTAAATAGCTTAAATTCTTCAAATCGAGGTTAGTAAGAAAAGGAGTAGATAAAAGGTTATAAGTTTTAGCTTTTATAAACAGTTTTAAGTCCAGTTTAGTTTTGACCAGTTTTCAATAAAGGGTGTTTGGATAACATGAAAACGGTCAAAAAGGGTTTGTCCATGGTTGAGGTACTTTGGCTAATTTTAGCTTAAGTTTTTAAGCAATTTTAAGCTGTTTTCAAAAAGGTTTTTAGTTTCAAAGTGGTGTTTCAAAGTTTTTAAAACCATTTTCATAACTGTGAGTTTTTAGATACCACAAGTGCTTATTTGGTTAAGCACTTGTGAGTTTGAGTTGTACATCCAAAAAGTTGTGTTTTGTGTGTTAAAAAAGGGCTGTCCAAGACCTTTGCCTTTTTGACTTTGTTAAGTCAAAAGCACCAAGTCTCTTTTGGTCACAGTTTCTAAAAACCAAAAACCATTTTTCACCTACAAAATTCAGCAAGTTTAAATGAGTTTTAAAAGTCCAAAATTGGTGCACAAGCCCCTTTTCAATAGTCACTCAATCTTTTTGAGCTTAATTTTGAGTTTTAGAGCTTATTTGACAAGCTTTTAGAAGCTGTCCAAATAACATTTGACTCACTTTATCTCCCCTGTGCAAAGAGGGCGAAGTTTTAAAGACTCTTATATTCCTTGCTCCTTCAAGCACAACATAAGCCAAGTTTTTTGGGGCTTAATTTTAAGAGCCTATAAAGCTCTTAAAAAATAAGTCCTTAATTTCAGCTTTTTGAGAAGCTTATGTTTCGGCTTAATTTTAGGCCCAAACTTATGATTTGACTGTTTTTGATCCCTTAGCTGAGGGATTGCTTATTTTTGATTAGCTTATAGAGCTTATTCCATAAGCTCAAATTGTTTCCTAATAGCATTTTAGGTTAGTTTAAATAGTTGTTTAGCTTATTTACTTTTTTTTAGCTTATTTGTCCAAGTCTTAAGCATTTTAGCCTCTTAAGCTTTGTTTAAGCTTTTCTGTCATAATAAGCTTCCCACAGCTTATTTTGTTTAGCTTTTCCTTTTCTTTTTAGCTCATTTAGGTTAGTTTAGACCCCTTAGTTTATCTTAGTTTTTGTCTTAGCTTAATTCGACCCTAAGTCCAAAAAGACTTAGCAATTTTTGCCTTTAAGCCCAAATAAGCCAACTGTCAAGTTTAAGCTTATTTTTAGGCTTATTTATAGCTTTTCATAAAAAGCTCTAGTTGACAAAGTTGTTAAGCCCCACGAGCTTAACAACTTTGCTTCTTTGAGTTTTCGAAAAAAAAAGGGGAAGACACTTGGCCCGGGTGAGCAAGACTCGAACCCGGGACCAAGCGATACATCCCCCTTTTAACACACACTCTTACCACTGCGCCCTTGGGTCTTTTTCGTTAAAGACTCAAGGGCATTAATATATAAGGTGGTTTGTGGCTTATAAGCTAATAAGCTGTTTAGCTTATTCTCGGGCTTATTCCTTCAGCTTATTTGTGTTTTTTCATTTTTCGTAGGAACTTTATAGAGTAAAGTATTTTTTGTAAATTTTTCAGAATTTTTTGTAATCAGTTAATATTTTTTATAATTTAATTTAGTTAAAAGTTTAATTAATTCATAAAAAATACAAAAATTATCAAAAAAAATATTTTGCTTTTTTAGAAAATTTTATTTTGTCATATAGTTTGTAGGAAAAATACAAAAGTTTTCGTAGGGTCATTTTTACAACTTTGTACTTTTTAAAGAACGGGTCCGGGTACGGGATTTTGTTTTGACTCGTTTTTGGGTCAAACGAACTCCGTTTTCGGTCTAGTCTTTTTCATTCTTCGTTATTTGTCCCGTAGAGTAGTTTAGAAGTGAAAATTTTTTCGTAGGGTTATTTTTAAAGATTTTAGGTTTTCCCCCTTTTGTTCGGGATTCGGGCCCTCGTTTTCTAGTTTAATTTCATAATTTCTAGGTTTTTCTTAAACGTTTTAGTTCGTTATTATCTAATTTGACTTTTTCAACTTCCCAAATCAATTCCTTCCTTCAAACTCAAATCTTCGATTGTGTCGATTTTCCATTCCAGCCTCGTTGGGGATAAACGACCCGGGAACACTCTATATTTCTTCTCGGTTTTATTGATTGTTGATTTTTATACTTATATATATATTTTATATTCTATTATATATTATATATATTTACAGTGTGAATTTCACAAAAAACGACCAATTTTTTTTTGGCCCGCTGCCAAGGGGAGCGGTGAACCGATTTATCTTACGTTTGTCAATGTTTTTTGAAATTGTGAATATTTATATATATAATAATAATATAATATATATATATATTATAATATAATAAGATATATATATATATAATATAAAAGTAAAAGAATATTTTTCATTTCTTTTAGTAGAATATATCAGATTAAAAAACCAAGAAAAAAACCAAAAATATAAAAACATTGTCAATAAAAAGAAATAAAATTCACAATTGGTAAAATACCAAAATATAATATTCTCAACTGAGGTATTATCATAATAACTTCCGTGAACTGTAGGTTGCCCAACGCGAACAAAAGATTTAAAAACTTGCCTTTTGTGTCTCTTAACCGACGTCACGGCTCAACCTTGGAAAGTGAACCAAACTATAAAGTGGGGAATAAGGAGGGTTGTACCTTAGAAACTATAACCCAAAGAAAATAAGGTTCTAGAGCATTCATCCTACTCCTATCCTCCGCTCCCAGTGCTTTTGTCTTTTTGAGACTAACGTAAGTAAGTAGATTAATTGTTTAAGGTTGTCTTATCTCATTTGTCGTTAAAATCAATTGTGAATAAATCTTTGAAAAACCAAAAAAAAATTTAAGTGTAGATTTTCTTTATATTCCTATTTTGTGCATTGGCGCACTCTTCACAGCCCCGTAACTTCGACAACCACAAGTCCGACAAACTTCTGTTGAATCATCAATCTTGAGAGCCTGATAATCCTCCCAACATTACGATGGGCTGGATAATCGTACTATGGCGCAATGCTCGAAGCACACCACCGAGGTGTACGAGGATGCATAGTTATTCCGGAAATCACTCGCGAATAACTTTGAGATTAAAGCAATGGTCTCTTCTGAATCTTATCGTGTCAAAACAAGCAAATTTGAAATGCAAAGAAGACCCTCATCTCTCATCCTATTCAGCAAGAATCACTTCTACAATGAAGATTCGAACGTACCAAATAAGTCCGGTTAAACTTATGCTTTTCCCGTTTTCTCTCGAAGGGCAACCCGATATGGCTAGAAAAAGAAAAGAACCCCCTTCGGTCGATTGAAACATGGATAATCTTTTCGAAATTTATTAACAAATTCTTCCACCCCTCTAAACAGACAAATCTCAGAAATGAAAACACAGATTTCACAAAAATTGGATGAGACGTTTTATGAGGCCTGGGAATTCGTTTTCAATGATCTTTTAAGGGAGCCCTCAATCATAAGGGTTTTCAGAATTGCATCAACTCGATAACATTTCTACAATGCCTAAACTCAAATGACAGAATCATTGAACTCTGCTAGCTGTGGTAACTTCTTAGACCAAATGCCCTCGAGAATGTTAAAAATTATCGGAGAGGCAAGTCTAAAGACGTCAACCAAAAACAACTGTTGTAGCTAAAATGAGTACAAACTCTTCCACCCAAGCAGTCTCATCTGATGTTGCTGAACTCAAAGACATGGTTCGGGCATTAATTCTCGATAGGAAGAACCAAACCCCAGTTTCTGCCCTCGTAAAAGCGGTTGAGGAAAGTTGTGTGACTTGCGGTGGAGCTCATTCATATCAAAGTTGTCCCGCCACCGATGGCAATGTTTATCATGACAACATTAAAGCTTTATACGTTTCCTCAAGCCCGCGCTAATTCAATAAGGGAATAACAGTGCCCCGACCTCCAATGGTTGCGTAACTCAAATGCGACCTCCCGTATCTACCTCCTATGCAAAGCCATCAAAACAAACCAAAAAACGGGGAGTAAATTTCAAATCAAAATCGGGAACATTTTTAGACCAAGAATCGGTAATAATTTCAGTCAGACCAATTATTATCTACCCTGAGGTAACCAACCCCCAGCTTATCAAGCTCCTGTTTACCAAGCTCCCGCTCCTCAGACACAAAGCGTGTCTAAGACCGATTTTGATAGCTACGTAAAGGCTAATATGCGGGTAATTGAGGAATATGCAAAACCAAAATCAAGTTCTGCAAAACCAAGGTCAAAACCTGCAAGCTCAATTGAACAACTTGGCTACTTCAAATCAAAGGCTTGAAAGCATGCTAGGTAACTTTATCAAAATGAATACCGCTTCTACTTCCGGTTCTGGAACTCTTCCTGGTAACACTGTTACCAACCCAAAGGAAGATTTAAAAGGTATCACTACCCGAAGTGGTGTTACCATCCAAGGACCGACAAGCAGGTTAACAAACACCGAGTGACAAAGGACAACGATTGCCCTTCCTCGCTAATAACAGAACAAACCATAACGTCCAACCTCACTGTTTGTTCAAATTCAGTCTCGTAATCCAAATCCTGAGCCCAATGTTGCTCCTGTTTACTCCATTCTAAAGCTCAATTCCATTTTCATCAAAATAAATGATGAAACGGCGCAGCGAAAAAGCTAACGACTTCCAAATTGAAATTCTATGAAACTTTAGAGTTTTGAGTTTCAAGAAAAAAGAGATTAAATTACCGATGCTTATCGCATCAGCCTAAATTTGCTCAACTTTAAACTCTGATTGGAAACAAAGAGAAATTGACGAATTGCAAGAACTCCTTTGAATGAGAACGTTCAGCAGCGGACCCCCCCCCCACCCCCCCCCCCCTCATCCTCAACAGTTACCCAAAGAAACTTGGAGACCACTGGCCGATTTCTGATTCCATGTAAATTTACGGATTACACATGCAAACCATTGGCCGTATCTGGTGCAGCATTAATCTCATGCTTATCCTGTATGGAAACAAAATCTATCTCTCCTGAATTGACCCCGGGACTTGCATGACATTTGGAACTAGCTGACCGTCTTCGAATCACTAACCGCTAGGTATCAGCTGAAGATGTCCTTTGTAAATGTGGGAAAATTCCAATTTCCAGCAGACTTGAAGGAAGAAAAAATTCTAGGTTGTTGATGTTGACCAGACCCCCGAGTACCTTATTTCTCGGGCGATGTTTCTGAAAACCGAGTCCAACTTTGATAATTTTTATGAAGGTGAGATTACCCTTACGTGTTGGTAAGGAACCATCTACATTAATCTGGACCAAACTTCAAGATACACAACTGATTACAACCATATGACGTTCAAACAAAATCGCCGTCATCATATGCTTTGTGATGAGTAACTCTCAGATAGAGGTCCTGGGATTTTCAAACGTGATATCGCGAGTGGCAATCCACTCCATATGCTGAGCCTATTGGTTTCACTTCTTCTCCGAATCTCCATGTAAAAATCACCCTTTCGGGACAAGTGATTTTCTTTTCTAATGAAGAACAGATTCGTTTCTTGCTCTCAGAAGATGAACCCCTACTTCATCGAATAAGATCCAACTTATCTGATCCTGAGGGGGACATCCTGCTCTAGAAGCAATTTTTACTGAACAGTGACCACCACCACCCCCGTCCCAAATCAAGAACAATATCTGCCTGAGTTAGAAAAGAAATCAAACTCTGGAAGCTAAAACCGTTGAACCTTCCTTAATGAACCGTCCCGAGGTTGAACTCAAGGAACGCCACCACCATCTTAATACGCATTTTTAGAAGTGACGACAAATTGCCTGTCATCATTGCTAAGAACTTAAAAAGAAAGGAAAAGGCAGCTCTCTTCAAGTTCTCAAGTCCCACATAAGCGAGCCATCGCTTGGAAACTCTCCCGATATATAGGTGTTAGCCCAGAAATTTTGGACTCACAAATTCTAAGGGAAGAGGACTATACGAACCATCTGTACAAAGTCAGGAAGGGTAAACCCAAAAATCCCACGAGTTATCAAGAAGGAAGGGTTGAAAAACTCCTTGACGCCTGATTAATTGACCCCATCTCTGACAGCCCTTGGGTGAGCCCCGGTACACTGTGTACCTAAGAAAGAGGTAATGACCGACAACATGATAAATGAAAATGAGCTGAATCCACTCGATTGTCACGGGATGGCGAGTATGTATTGATTAACAGAAAACTTAATGAAGCCACCCGAAAAGAACCACAATCCCATTGCCTTTCATGGACCAAAATGCTCGAAAGACTAGCAGAAACGCATACTACTGTTTCCTCGATGGCTCTCGGTTACTTTCCAAATCCGCCAATTGACCCAAAAGATAGAAAAGACAACATTCAACTGCCCATACAACATTTGCCTACGCGCATGCCTTTTGGGCTATGCAATGCTACCTGCAGCTTTCCCAAAGATTAGATGGCAATTCTTCCGTCTTCCACGATATGAGTGAAAAACGTTTGGAAGTAATTATGTATGACTTTCGGTCTTGGCCTCTTTCTCATACGTCCTAGCCCATTTGGAAAAGTTGTTGAAGCGGTGTGAAGACACCAAATTTGTCCATTAAACTAGGAGAAGAGCCATTTATGGTGAAGGAAGCATGTTTCTCAGGGGACATAAAAATTTCCTAAGTCTGGACTTGAGGTTGATAGAGCTAAAGTCGAAGTAACTATGCGTCTACACTCACTCATCCCGACTTCTGTCGAAAGGTGTCCCGTAGTTTCCTGGGGCACATGATTTTACCGATGATTCATTCCATGACTTCTCAAAAATTTGCCCGCCTATGACTCATTTCTTGAAAAAGAGACTCCAGTTTTATTCTCTGAAGAGTGTATCGACTCCTTTATACACTCAAAAGAAATGACTGAGGCTCCATCTTATTGCTGCCCGACTGGGACTTCCCTTTGAACTTGATTGCGATGCTAGCGACTCGCAATTGGGGCAGTCCTCGGGCAAAGAAAAAAACAAGCTTTTCAACCTATAACACTATCGCCTACAAGACTATGAACAGGCTCAAACTCATTACACTTCGCCCGAAAAAGAAATACATGCCGTGGTGTACGCCTTTTGAAAATTCCGTCAAGATCTTGTCATGTCCAGAAAGCATAGAGTATACAACCATTCTGCCCATCAAGTATCTCTTTGCCAAGAAGGATGCTAAGCAAGACTCATGCGGTAAGATCTTATTGCTCCAAGAATTTGATATGAAAATCGAGACACAAAAGGAGCTGAGAATCTCGCCGCTGATCATTCTGTCCAGACTTGAAAATCCGCAAATCAAGACAAACACGAGAACAAAGAAATCAATTGAAGCATTTCCCTCCTCGAAACCTTGGTTCTGTTCTCTTCAAGATCAAAGTACCCATGGTTTGCAGATTTTGCAAACTACCATAGCGGGGAAATTTGTTATACAAAGCATGACATCCTAACAAGAAAAAGAAATTCTTCAAGGATGGCAAGCATTATTTCTGGAAGATCCCGTCCTGTAAAGACTGTGCTGATCAGAGTGATAAGACTTGTGTTTAGGGCAAGAAGCTTAGACAGTCTTAAACGCTTGCCACATGACCTACGGGGGGACACAAGTGCCAAATTACACAGCAAGAAAGGTCTTCGATTCAGGATGTCTATTGGCCCCACCATCTACAAGGATGCCATGACTTTTCACCTGTTGTACATTTGTCAACGCAAGGAAAAATTACCAAATGTGATGAGATCCACAAAACTCTATCCAAGTTAGCGAAATCTTCTGAGCATCTGGGGCATTATTTTAAGGCCGTTCCCGTCTTCAGAGGAACAAGTACATACTCGTGGCTGTTTTGACTACTTGACAAAATGGGTTGAACAAAAGCTCTCCCCCCCATGATGCCGATTGTTTTAGCAAATTTTGGAAAACTCTATTTTTCTCGATTTGGTGCACCCCGAGCTATCACAAGTGATCGCTGAAACACACTTTGCAAATGAAAAATTTACAAAGGTCATGCTTAAGTATGGGTCCTCATCGTCTCTGCCACCGCGTAAACCCACAAACAAGTGGCAAGTTGAGTGTCAAATCGTGGTTTAAAGCGTATTCATGAGAGAACCGTAGAGAAAATCGCCGCCTGTCGGACAAACGAGATGATGCTTTTATGTCCTTCCGCAACAGCTTACAAACACCCATCGCTGCACTCCGTATAAGCTTGTGTAGGGGAAAGGCATGGTCATCTACCGATCGAGTTAGAGGCATAAAGCCTACTGGGGCCCTCAAGCAAACAAATTTTGATGTTCAAACTGCGGGTGATCACAAGAAATCATCTGAATGAACAAAATGAACATCGTGATCAACCTAACCTACGAATACTCTTTGACTATAAAGAGAAAACAAAGGATACACCGATGCTGAAAAGGAATTTTAAAAAACCGCGTTTCAACGTTTGGTATCGGTAGTTCTCCATTTCAATTCTAGACGGAAGATTTTCTCGGTCAAATTGGGGGAAATCCCGATGGTCTGGACCATAACTGTTGTCCAAGTATTCCGTATGGCACCATCGAGCTATCTCAAAACTCCGGGCCCAAACTTTAAAGTGAATGGTCATCGATAAAACACAACTTTGGAGGGGGACATACCAACCGAGGTTGTCCGGACTCCAAACGTTCCCATGGACCAATAAATTCGGGGACGGTCCAAGCGTCGGACCCTAAACAACGCTTCGTGTGGAGGCACCCCATGCTATCCTACTTAGTAGTAGTAATGAATAAGTCTTGTGTTCTCTTTGTGATCTATGGTTGTTGTGATGAGATTTGCTTCTGCCGAGCTGTCATTGTTTGTGACGAAAAGATCATTCGTGATGACAGAAGCAACCGCGCAAATGAGACTCGATTGAACATCAACTCGTGCACCAAAACACAGAAGTACATGCTAAAAGGATGTCAAGTCTTTTTGTCACACGTTACTACAAAGGATACTAAAGACAAGTCGGAGAAGAAGCGACTTAAGGATGTACCGATAGTTGGAAACTATCCTGATGTATTCCCTGAGGACTTACCTGGTGCTGCACTTGTAGCACGGGTACCTTATCAATTGGCGCCTTACGAAATGAAAGAGCTGTTAGAACAACTGAAGGAACTATCCGACAAGGGCTTTATAAGACCCAGTTCCTCACATTGGGGGAGCTCCCATCTTGTTTGTTAAGAAGAAGGATGGATCATTTCGAATATGCATCGACTACAGAGAACTGAACAAGCTGACGGTGAAGAATCGTTATCCACTCCCAAGGATCGATGATTTATTTGACCAATTACAAGGATCCAGTGTTTATTCTGAGATAGACTTGCGATCAGGTTATCACCAACTTCGAGTACGGGAAGAGGGTATTCCGAAAACGGCATTCAGAACTCGGTATGTTCATTACGAGTTCCAAGTTATGCCATTTGGTTTGACGAACACACCGACGGTATTTATGGATCTCATGAACCACGTGTGCAAGCCATTTTTGGATAAGTTTGTGATCATCTTTATTAACGATATATTAATTTATTCAAACAACAAGAAGGAACACGAAGAATATCTTAAGGCAATTCTGGAATTGCTTAAGAAGGAGGAATTGTATGCTAAATTTTCTAAGTGTGAATCTTGGATTCCCAAAAATACAGTTCCTCAGTCACGTGATTGATAGTCAAGGCATTCACATAGACCCTGCCAAGATCGAATCCATAAAAGATCGGGCATCTCCTAAGACACCGACGGATATTTGTCAATTGTAAGGTCTTGCCGGTTATTACCGGAAATTCATCGAAGGATTTTCGGGGATTGCCAAGTCGATGACCAAGCTTACTCAGAAAGGAGTTAAGTTCGATTGGGGAGACAAGCCGGAAGCTAACTTCCAGTTATTAAAGCAGAAGTTGTGCAGTGCGCCAATTTTGGCTTTACCTGAAGGAAACAAAAATTTCATAGTCTATTGCGATGCTTTGCATAAGGGATTAGGTGCTGTAATAATGCAAAGAGAGAAAGTAATTTCTTATGCATCACGCCAATTAGAAATTCATCAGAAAAAATATACGACTCATGATTTGGAACTTGGATCGGTAATGTTTGCTCTAAAGAGTTAGAGGCACTACTTGTACGAAACTAGGTGTACGGTGTTCCCTGATTACAAGAGTTTGCAACACATTCTTAATCAGAAAAAGGTTGAACATGAAGCAACGTCGTTGGTTAGAGTTGCTTAGTGATTACGGATGTGAGATTCGTTATCACCCGAGGGAAAGCAAATGTTTTTGCTAGTACTTTAAGCAGGAAGGAGCAAATTAAACTATTAAGAGTTCGAACCTTAGTTATGACTATTGGCTTGGATCTTCCTAAAAAAATCCGGAATGCTCAGACCAAAGCACGAAACTAGAGAACATCAAGAACGAAGATGTTAGGGGTATGTTGATTGAAAATTCTAAGGATCCAGAGAAACTTAGAACGAAAAAGTTGGAACCCCGTGCGGATGGAACTCTATGCCTAAATGGCAGGAGTTGGTTGTCATGTTATGGTAATTTGAGGACTATGATCATGCACGAGTCCCACAAATCTAAATACTCTATCCATTTGGGTTTTGACAAAATGTATCGGGACATGAAAAGTCTATATTAGTGGCCCAATATGAAGGCCGACATCGCCACCTATGTTAACAAATGTTTTGACATATGTTAAGGTCAAGGCTGAACACCAAAAGCCATCGGGTTTGTTGGTGCAACCCAAGATACCTTAATGGAAGTGGGACAATATCACCATGGATTTTGTCACGAAGCTTCCTAACTCGTCACAAGGTTATGACACCATTTGGATGATTGTTGACCAACTTACTAAGTCTGCATCTTAGTACCAATGAGGGAAACTAATCCCATGAAGAAACTGGAGAGAATGTACCTAAAGGATGTTGTCACAAGGCATGGAATGCCCATCTTGATTATTTGTGATCGCGACCCTAGGTTCGCATCAAATTTCTAGAGGTTACTTCAGAAGGATTTTATGGTATAGTTGGGTAGGAGTACTGCGTACCATCCACAAAAACTGACGGTGGGTGGGGGGGACAAAAGCGAGGGAGGACAATTCAAACTCTCTAAGGTATGTTGGGTGCTGGTGTGAATCGACTTTGGAAAGGGTTTGGTTAACCATTTGCCTTTTAGTGAGTTCTCATTTAACATAGCTATCTCGCTAGCATCAAGGCTTTTTACACCATTTGAATACTTTACGTTCGATAGTCGTCGTTCACCTGTTGTGGTTGGGCCGAGGTTGGAGAAGTTCAACTCACCGGTCCAGAAATAGTTCAAGAGACAACCGAGAAGATCGTCCAGATCAAGCAAAGAATACAAGCCACACGTGATAGGCAAAAGAGTTACACCGATTTAAAGCGTAAGCCAATGGAATTTTAAGTTGGGGATAGTGTTATGCTTAAGGTTTCGCCTTGGAAATGGGTCGTACGTTTTGGCAAATGGGGGAAGTTAAACCCTAGGTATGTCGGACCATTCAAGGTGTTGGAAAAGGTTGGAGCCGCTGCTTACAAGCTTGAGCTTCCGCACGATTTTGGGCAAGGTTCACAATACGTTTCATGTATCCAACTTGAAAAAGTACCATGCCAACGAACCATTAGCCGTTTTGTTGGATGGACTTCATATTGATAATAAGCTTCATTTTGTCGAGGAACCAGTAGTAATCATGGATCGTGACATTAAACGATTGAAACAAAGCCGTATCCTAATTGTCAAGGTTCGATGGAACTCTAGGCGAGTCCCTGAGTTTACATGGGAACGCAAGGATCAATTTCAAAAGAAATATCCACATCTCTTCACAAAGACCGCACCGTTGTCATGTGCCGCGTCTTAAGCCTTGACGACAAGTCTCATTTAACGAGGGAAGAGTATAACACCCCGTTTTTTAGGGTCATTTACGACGTTAAGAAATTCACTATTTATTTTTAGTAGTGTACGCGTTTGCTTTTAAATCGTAATTGTTAAGTTAAATCGCATAAGCTAAAAATTATCATTCAATGTAAACGGGCATCAAACAACTAAATGTTTACATCAAGAAAGTATTAAGTAATTATTTGGAGGATAATTATTAACTTTGCATATTTTATTTTTATTGGTTACTTAAAGTGTTTACGTTTTGTGATAAAATACGTTTAGGCGTTCCCATAACCACCAAAAATTTTCTACGCTTCAACAAATACCCACAACTATACCCAATACTCAAAATTTACAAAATATTATCACCTTTAAGCATATGTGGCTGGATATATAGAGATGAATACCAAGAAAATATCTAGCAAACACATTCTTAGAATTCATGGGATGTTCTCACTCTTAGGGAACCAAGAACTCCACCTAGCTAAGTCTTGACCAAGACTTTCTTTATTTCCCTCATCATGTCTTTCATGCATCTAGTCATGATTTCAACCAAGTCCTTGGAGTATATAAGCTAGCAACTAGATAAATAAACACACACACTTTATTTCCTTGGTGAAAAGTTCACAAAACACTCTCTTTTTCCCTCTCCATACCCACAGCCCAAACCCAAAACCCTAAACCATCCACACAAATTTTATTTACCATATTTCCTAGTGTTCCTACATCATATCTAAGATAACCAAGAAAGTTTGAAGGTTTGGTTTAAGGGTTACAAGAGTTAAGCAAGCAAGATTCAAGATTGGGGTTTTGCTTAGAATTAGGGTTTTCAAGTGTTGAAAGCTAGGGTTTTTTTGCTAAACAAGGGTTTAGATCTTATTTATCAAGATCATACATCATATTAAGGTTATCTAAAAACCTTAATGTCTTTACATTTGTGATTTTATGTGTATATAATAGTTATATAGTTAATCACCATCTAGGAAAAATATTAACTTGTAAAATGGATTTTTACACTTGTTTATGGTTTGGTAAACTTTTACATATGATATATGGATGTTAATATCATGTTATAATGTAAGTATAAGTATTGTACATGTGTGGTTTATATATAAAAAGTATATATAAACAAGTTACCTTCCAAGTATACTTATATAAAGTCATGGACAAATAAGTATTTAGACATATGGATCTTGTGATTCTTGGAAAATCTTTGGACAAATGAAGGACTAAGGACCCTAATTATGTAAGATACATGGTATATATGATTGTAAAGGACTTGTAACAAAGTGGTTAAACTAAAAAGTTATAAAAACAACTTTTAAACAAATTTTGAGAAGTCAACAAAAAGGGGCTGTTTGAATTTGAATTTTAAGGCATCCATTTTATATTTTTATAAAATACTACATGTCACAAGGATCATGGGCATGTAGAGAACTCGAAAAACCGATTTATAACGAAGGAGATACGCTAATTTTAAGTTTTACATTAATTAAACGCGTTTATAAAAGAAATTTTATAAAAACCAATTACTATTCACATCTAATGAAAATGTATACATATTTTTATCAGTTAGTATATAATTTTAGGATTTCAAAACAATAAGGATCATAATTTTTGGATTAATAACAAAGGAGTTATGTATTTTTCACGTTTACGACAATAAATACTTTTATATAACTAATTTTATAAAATTTACTCTTCATCTCAGACGTGAACATTTTGAAAACATCAATAATTAGATAAAACATTTAATTGGGAAGACGTGCTCGAAAAAATCACTAAAATCGGATCTAAAACGAGTAAGATACGACATTTACGGGTTTTACGTTAATTAAAGTTATAAAAATAAGTTTATAACTGTCATGAACAGTAAAAACTACTGTTCACCAGGTGATTCAAAATATGAAAATGTAATATTTTAATACATAGACTTAATACGAAAGCATGAACGTAAGAAACATACCAAACGGGCTTAAAACGAGAAAGTTGCGTTATTTTTACTAATGAAATATTTATAAACGTTTTAACTTTATATATACATTTTCACAAACACGATTAGATGGTGATGTAGCTATATAGGATTATATATCGCGCGCGCCTCGCGCTGCGCGTCGTCACTCAGTAAATTTAGTCTCACGTTCCACACGACCTATAATTCATTAGGTTGCGTTATGGCTTATTTGTGACGCATTTTCTGATATATTTGGTTAAACTAATCCACTCGAGGGAGAGTTCATTTCCCACACGTTTTACATTTTATATATTTATAAGTTTTGGGGGTCAGAGAACATGCTTGTTTTATAATTGGACGAAAGTGACATTTCATTATTTAAACTGGATTACGTGTTTGACATAAGTAGCGATAACTCAAATGTGCCCCTTTCATGAACTGTAAATCACTTGGTAGGGTGAGCGTGAATGTTATAAATAGATCTATTTAGGGGTGACGCCCCCGTTCGGGTGATCAGCTATCACTGGCTGGTCAAAAATACCAAGCCAAGTACATTATACCATGTCGATTTGGGATGTTATGGGTTAGAAATCATCATGGGCAATTGTAGCAATTTTTATATTGCAATTCATGTTATGTCGAGACTTGCTTAGTGTTCATGGGCTTAGGGAAACGTAATTACATTTTTGTAATGTTTACAGTTAATGTATTATCACGGGGGAAATGGGGAAATCTTCGGTCCTTACACTTATATAATTCTCAAACCTATGAATTCACAACATTATTATTGACGTTTTTAAAACATGTTTTTTCTCAGGAGGGTCATTTATGGCAAGGTTGCAAAAGGATACATTGGTGGTCGTTATTTTGGAAGTCATTTGCATTAAAGATTTGGTTGCATTACATTTTGGAGAAATATTTGTTATGAACTAGACTCTTTGTATAATTTAACAACGAATAAGTAACGCTTCGTACTTTTTTAACAAACACTTTGCTAAATCCAATGTATCGGTTTTAAACGACACTTTTAAAGGTCGTTCTTATATATCTTGTGCTATTGATCTATGAAGTAACATTTCCAAACCCATATTCCGCTACGACCTATTTTGGGGATGTTACAGTGTTAGTTTTATTCCTCTCTCGACCTACCTTAACTTAGGATTAGGCGAATTAGCTCACACTAAGTTGACAGTTGAATTAGCGGACAGGACAGTGAAATATCTAAAAGGAATAACTGAAAATGTGCTAGTAGGTATTGGAAAATTTGTTTTCCTAGTAGACTTTATAATTCTTGATATGCCCGAGGATATCAAAGTGCCCTTGATCCTCGGAAGACCATTTTTGTCTACCGCCCGTGCTAAGAAAGATTACTTTGAGGGTTGGGGAAGAAAGGATTATTTTCATAAGTGTTAAACCTGCTAGTAGTTTAATTAAGAGGGTCTACATGCTAAGTTTTAGAGAAAGAATGGATATTGATTTAGAAGCTAGGCTTATGGGAGAGACTTTGGTGATTAATAGATCGTTAGACCCTTTGAATTGAGATTACATCGAATTAAATGATCTAAATGAGCCATTTTAGCTTAGGAGAAATCAAGGTGATGATTTGATGCCTACCATTGAGGAAGATAAGGTAATTGAGGAATTTAGAACTAGAGATTTTGATCCCACTTCAATAGATCAAATTCCTTATGCTTGTTTAAGTTTTAGTTATATTAGATAGATCTAACACAACTATAGTAAAAGCTTTGTTTGGATGTATTAAAGATTATGCGGAATCTAATCTTTAATATTAAGAAGAATTATCAATGAAACAGTAATTTAATGAACATACAATTCAACAAATAAGATCCAATACTGTTAATGATAATAATACGAATACTCTTATAGTATTAGGGTTACAAAGACCTTGAAGCTATAAAAGATACGACTAAGATTGATTTTTGGTTTTGGTAAGTGTATTGGTATATCAATCTCTATGCCCTAGGACCTCCTTTTATACACCAAGGAGTCCTACTCGGCTTACAATACTTTCCTAAGTATATAAAATCTTTTCTATAAATAACCAATACATATCAAGTAAGCAGTACTAACTTAACACTAGCAGTACTAACTTAACACTAGCAGTACTAACTACTTGGAATATTTTCTTGAGCAGTAGTAACTCTTCAGCAACATTAACTTCAAGCAGTCTTTGTACTAGTAGTAGTAACTTTCACTAGCAACATTAACTTTTGTACCAGCAGTAGTAACTACTTAGTATATTTTCTTTGAAGTTCATGAGCAGCAAAACTTCACCAGAGCAATATTAACATAAACTTAAGCAGCAGTAACTCTAACAGCATCAAGAAGACTTTTAATCCCAACAATCCTCCCCTAAACTTGATATTCTTCTTCAAAATCATCAAGTTTCTTCATTTAAGACTTCATCAACACCATGAGGATGCTTCCAAACACTTCTTTACTTCTTAAGCTATTTTATGATCAATTTACACAGCTGATAAGCCATTTCACTTTCATAATCAATTTGAAGCTTCTTTTCCAACATCATTGAAAGTGTAGGTGGTGTAAGAGGATACTACTTCTCTACCAATATGTAAATCTGCATAGATTGCATGTAACGCCCCAACCCAAAAGGGTAGAAGTATTACAAATATGGTGTGACATCAAAAGCATTCATAATCATAACACAAGCATAAACAGCGGAAGTCTTAATAAATAACCAAAGGAAATAAGTCAACATGACTTAAGGTACATAAGTTCTCAAAGGATAAACATATCCAAACGAAATAACCGAAATAACGAATGTCTTGAAAAGCAACAATTCATATCTCAAAACTAAGATCTCTAGGGTAAGTCCACACTCAGCACTCATAACCCGAAAGCACCCCCAACTCTTGCTTAGTACTGCCACAGGAAAAGAAGTGCGGCTGGCTTTAACAAAGCCAGGTGAACAGATATATATTAATCGACGCATCTCTCGCATAACTGGTAGTCAAAGGATACGATATAAGGTGCAACACCAAAGGGTATCACAAGACATGATGCAAAGGAATACAAATATAAGGTAAGCAAGCAAAAGTTCATTATCGTGTAATGGTAAGATGAATCAGAAAATCAAATCAAGTCCAAATTACCAAGCCCAAAACAAATCATCTCATAGTAACCATTGGAAGTCGCGAGCTCCAAAAATGTGAAAGACGTTTAGATTGCACCCATACATCAGAGTCACCAAAATATACATATATCATAATGTCATTTATCCTCGAATACAAAACAAATCTAGGATGCATCATACGCCCCTAAAACAAATAATAATCTTCATCACTGCGCATATAATATCAATGGGGGACGGTATGAGAAATTCACTACTCACACAAAAATTGAGTCATGCCAAAGGTGCAATCAATGACACGGCCATGTACCATTCATGGCTAGGACACAAATATTGGTCGGGTCTGAACTGGAAGGGTCTCAAAGCAATGGTCATATCAAAGTTCATTTCAAAGGGATCATAGCAAAGGTTCAATGTCAAAGGTTCAGATATCAAAGGTAGCATAGCAGGGTTCAAATAGAACATAATGACAGATCATATAAGAGAACCAAGATGAAAGGCTCAGAGCAAATGTAGCAAATCACATAAGTAATCAAAGATAGAGAGGAATATGTCATGAGAAACCTTAACGATAAGGTCAGAATATCTGTACCTTATTCCGAAGCAAAGCAATAATCAAAGAAAACACCACAGGAAATCAAAATCACTCCCTCTTGACCGAACCTAAAGAAATGATGAATTCGAATTACAAACCATTCATTTAAGTTATACTTTCTATTTTTAGTAACTTTCCATTTTTAGTAACTTTCCATTTTTAGTAACTTTCCATTTTTAGTAATATTCATCATTTGAGATTCTATTAAGTATTTTGAATAGTTTAGGGACTTAACATGTCAACCTTACAAGTTTAGGGTTAAATATGACAACTTTCCATATTTTAGGGTTTAATATACAAAATCAACAATTTTCAAGGTTAAAAGTGTAAATATCAAAGTTTCACATTTTATTCAGATTATACCTTCCATTTTCTGTATTTACAAGTCAAACCCTTAATTTTACATAATTTACATATTTAGTCCTTTTGGTTTATTAATTAATTAAACAATATCTTTAATTATCCATAATTACAAAACAAGCCCTCATAAATTCAATTATGAAAAAATCATACTTTATACATTAAATACTAACCAAACCTTCCACTTTTCAGAATTTACAATTTCAGTCCCTCTATTTTAATTAATTAATCTCTAATTACTTATTATATGTAATTAACCATTTTAATCCAAAATAATATCAATATGACATTTTATACCCCCCCAACTTATTTTATACAGAATATAACAATTATAATAACATGTCTAAAACAGACCCCATAGTTTCAGAAATTACAAAACAAGTCCTTATACTTTTAAAATCACAATCGGCTAACAAATAAATCACTAAAACCCTAATTAAATTTTTCCCCAAACATTTCCCAATTTTTATACAATCATTAGCATTAAGAGAACCTGGAAAAATTATTAAAACCCTAACCCTAATTTTATTTCTTTCCTTTTTCCTTTTATTCGAAATCGGCAAACAAAGATAAATCCCCAATAATTATTCGAATCCTTCCTAAATTTTTCCAACAATTTATCTGAGTCATATATGATATAAATACCCTTAGAAAAATATAAAATCAATTGTACAAATAATTTTTATGCCGATTTCATAATTAACTAAAAATTAGGGTTTCTCGAAACATGTTTTAATTTATTAAATAATCAATATAACATGCCATGAATATTTTTCTTAAGCCTTAGAACGAATTAATATGTTGGAAATGAGATTAAAAAATACCGTTGATGATTCTTGGACGATTTTATTGTATTTATGCTATTCGGTTGTGTTATTTAGAACCAAAATAATTTCCCCGATTGAACCAAGCACTCTACAATCTTTCCAATATTTTTCCCACGATCCTTGATCTCCAAAACACCTTAGAAAATTCGTGCTTGCCCTTGGAAAACTTTGGTGCCGCCTCTTTTGTATTTTTAGGGTTTCGGTGGTTATGGTTTTTAGGTTTTAACAAATAAGATGGTATAAAAGAAATATAAAATTTGGGCTTTTAAAAATGGACTAATTCAGATTTTAAACTTGCATAATTTATTTTGTATTTATCCTAATTTATTTTATTTAATTTGTATTATATAAATAAATAACTATTAATAATTTCGGCAAAATACATATATATAAGTAATAATTATTTTTCTTGCATAATATAAGATATTTTAATCTTACAAAAATATCATAATTGTCACATGTTGTATTTTCATAATTTCTAGAATTAAAATGAAATTTATGCATGCTTTTATGTATTTTCTTGCATTAGGGGTATTTTGGTAATTTTACACTTGTTGAGATTTTTAGGTTTTACAACTTCTTCCCCTCTAAAAAAATTTTTGTCCTCGAAAATTGAAATGAACCGGAATGAAAACGAAATGAGAACGAAACGAAAACATACCGAACTAGACAAAGAAATGAGGATAACTAGCTCGCATAGACTCTTCGGTCTCCCAGGTAGCCTCACGCTCTGGGTGATTCTTCCAAAGAATCTTCACAAAAGGAATGACTTTGTTTCTCATGACTCTCTCTTGACGATCTAGAATGGATTCAGGTTCTTCGGACAAAGACATATCAGGCTGAATCTGATCAAAAGGATAAGATGCGACATGCAATGGATGATAATGGTATCCCCTCAAAAGAGATACATGAAAGACATCGTGAACGTGCGATAACTGCGGAGGAAGCGCCAGACGATACGAAACCTCTCCAATACGTTCCAAAATCTCAAACGGACCGATGAATCGAGGACTGAGCTTGCCCTTGATCCCAAAACGTTTAACTCCTCTGAATGGCGAAACTACCCTATGCTCACCATATATTATATATATATAATATATATATATTTATTTATATAATATATATATATATATATATAGTATATACACATAAATCGATCTTGTGTGGTGCTAAAATACAAAAGATACGTGTAAATGAGATTTTAATGCAAGCAAAAGCTAAACGTTTTTGTATTAATGCAAAGGGTGGACACCACTGGTGAACACAGAACTCTACACAAAAACACGCATTATACTGAAACTTATACATAAACATTTACCACGTAAACACGATATTGTGGCTTTTGGGAAAAAGTATACTAAATCGTTAAACGCCTTGCAATGTGATGGAACGACCCTTTATATAAGCTAAACGAACTTATTTTTGGTTACTATGGCTATTAACATAACTCTCATATTACTACTAATCGAAATGGACCACTAATGGGCCTCGTTAAGCCCAACGGTCCGTTAACGGAAGTAATGGGACCCACAACTTATTATTAAGCTCATTCGATCTTATTGAGGGGCTAATAACTTATATTGACTTGTGATTAGTAAGGCATACATGAAATGGGGAAGAAAACCTAACTGAACCACAGAATGAGTTTTGTTAGACCCTTAATGGGCCTATTGGGCCCGACAGCCCACGTACGAACCAAACAGGCCTAACAGACCAACCTCGTGGGTCCACAGATTATTAATAAGCTCTTTGTGCTCATTGAAAAGCCTAATATGATTATTAGGCTTGCATGGACCCTAATGTACTTTAAAAACACAATCAGACCCTTAATAGGCTCGGCAGCCCATTACCGTGGCCAAACACGAACCCATAAACTACAAATAAGCTTGGACAGATTATTTGTGAGCTTATGCAGCTTATTAAGCTTGTTATAAACCTAACAAAACTAATGGACCTAAATCGAACTAGTTTGAATATGTATAACCCTTATCGAGCTCTTAATGGACCCAAAAGCCCATTAACGAGGCTTATTAGCTTATTGAATAAGCCATACAATAAAAATAGCTTAATTATAATCATAAGAGCTTAATGAGATAAGAAAAATAAGTTGGATCGTGTATTGAAACTCTAATGGACTTTGAAAACCTTTCGGGCTATAATTATTGGACTAACGAGACCAATAAGCTCAAAATAAGCTCATTCGAGCTTATTATTAAGCCAAACGGTTTCAATAAGCTTAAATAAGTTTAATGAGGGCATATTTACCTTTGAAAACTAGATTGCACATGTAAATTGCTTATTGGACCTTAACGGGCCTAATAAGGTCCAATAAGCCTAAATAAGCTCATCCGAGCTTATTTATTAGCTACCACGACTTATATGGCTTATTGGAGCTTAATAAAACTTGTTTCCACTTGTTAGAACTTAAACGGGCTTAAAATGTGATTTTTATAAATTTAGGGACTAAAAGTGTCAAAGTGCAAACTAGAGGGTGTAAACTGTAAATATTGATTTTTATGAGTCCAAGGACTGTTTTTGACATATTTCAAACATAAGGTGCTGCTTTGGAATAACTTATATTAAAAGTATAACTTTTGTAAAGTTAAAGGACTAAAAGTAACAACTTAGAAAGTTAGGGGTTAAAAAGTGTAATTTAACCAAACTTAAATAAAAGGACTAAAGTTGTCAAACTTAGAAACTTAAAAGTACGTTATAAAACTTAAATGATTTTATAAATACTTGAAGTGTCCGGGGTAACCCTTTACCCAAAAAATAAATACTTGAAGTGTCGGACTGGACTTAATATAATAAAAGTATTATTATATTTAAAGTCAAACTTTATCGGTGTATAAACTATCAGGTTAATAAATGTATATTTATTAACGATATCTATCCTTAGTCGTATATCTTCCCAAGAGCCAACAAGTAAAGACAAATACAATAAACATGTGCACCACCACACAAGTGATAACAGTATATATATAAACTAGCAATTTATTGTAGTTTATGCATTAAGTCGTTAGCCTAAACTTGTAGACTAAGACTGGCCGTATTTACTTAGGTATTTGACAGTGTGATTCATTTGCCATACTGGGATATATTTATCATTCACAGAGGACTACCTACTTAGGTAAGTTCATAGCCCTATGTTTTACAATTATTTAAATGATTTACATCTTTGGGGTGAGAACATGCTTTGTTTTACAAATTGGACGCAAGTGTACATTTTATACTATGATTACGTGTTTGCCTAAGTAGCGATAACCCACTGAGCCCTTATCATGAACTGTCAATTACTAGATTGTGAGCGCGAATGTTATAAATAGATCTATTTGGGATTGACATCCCCGTTTGGGTGAGTAGCGCTCACTGTGCCGGGTTGTCGGACAACAAACGTATACCATGTCGAATTTGGGATGTTACGGGTTAGAACATCATTCACGGGCATTTATTGGCAATTTATTGCATTCATACATGTCAAGCTTCAGTGTCATGAGCTTAGGAAAACGTAATTACTTTTTAGATGAATTGCCATATGTTGCTAAAACATACACATGGAAATCATTGCGGTCCCTACTATTTGAATTACTAAACCTATTAATTCACCAACGTTATGTGACAGTTTTAACATGTATTCTCAGGTTCAATAAGGCACAAGTTGAACAAGATACATTGGGGGTCACTCTTTGAAGAGTCATACTAAGATTTGGGGCTATTACATTTATTGAGAACATTTGTTATAACCGAAATCTTATACTTATATTGTCGAACCATTATAGCCATGAGCTTATTTAATGAACAAGTATTTTTGTTAATCCAAAGTATCTTTTTTTTAAAACGAGACACGTTTAGTGGTCGTTCTCATATCTTGTGCTATTGATCCGTAAATGTAACGCCCTCGAATATTCAACATTTCGCTGCCTACCCCCAGATTTGGGTGGTAGTTACAGATTGTATCCAGAGGCCAGGGTTATAGAGAAACCAGGTCAAAAATTTTTTGTCTGACTTAACCATTCGAAACCTGCATTTACAAATGGGGTTTGCACGGGACACACATACATTACTTGTTTGCAATCTAGCATACATGCTTACATGACATACACTGATTTAGCATTAGTAGTTACTAAGTGCTTGCATAATTGATATAAGCGTATATAAATTATACTATGTATATTACTATAAGAGTCTTATAAGTAATACTTATATAAGTTTTTTTTCTACAGCCAGTCCCATGGTCTTCTGCATCATCTGCGGTTACCTACACTTCCGTCATACACGTCGTTCCGAGCCAGGGAGGGTATTTTGGGGAGCCGATGAGGAGGTATCTGATGGTGGTTCTCCATGAGTCATCGTATTAGGATACAATGGGCTCCCTATACAGCCGGTAGCCCCACTATCATCGGATTACATACTAGGCCCCGATGAGCCACAGACACCACCAGTACCACAAGACGAGGATGAGCGTGAGCCTATGTTCATACAGCCACATGATCCTGACTACGTGCTAGAGCCTATATACCCTTGGAGGATGAGCATGAGTTTCCGGTTGAGGAGCAGCCATTACCTCCTATTGATTCACCTCACTACGCCGCGACAACTTAGGAGATGTGTGTTTGCTTCGGATCCAGAAGAGGATCCAGAGGAGTATGAGGATGATAAGACAGAGGATGGTCTGGTTGACTATCCCATGGATGAGGGAGAGGATGGAGATAATGATGACGGCGATTCATCTGGGGATGACACCAATGATGAGGATGAGGATGTAGAGGATGAAGATGAGGAGGATGAGAAGGAGGAGGAGGAGCACTTAGCTCCGCCGATCTCCGCTTGTTTGTAGTACTACTGTTAAGCTGGTTTCCCCACCTGAGGGAATAGAGCCTGTTATACCACCACCCTCTACTAACATTACTACCACTAGAGCTAGGATTACTGTCCGGCTTCAGGCTTCCATATCCCTTCCACCAGAGGTAGAGGTTGAGAGACTTCTAGCTATGCCTACTCCACCTACATCACCACCAATCTCACATCACCACCCTCGCAAGGTGAGCTGCCCTTGCGTAGGTGGCCTGGCCCACCAATTTCCCGATCATGTCACAACCATACCATGTAGGCCATTAACCATTACTACCAATCATCTGGTGTCCAACCCAAATCTAGACACTCATGATAGCTTCCACTCAGGCCCTTGTTGATGCGGTTACTGCCGCATTACCATCGCCTACACTACCACCATCTCTATACATGCTACCACATGTTGACCGTAGGGATGATATTCCCGAGTTCGAGCGGCCACCTCGCAAGAGGTCGTGCTTGTTTGCTCTAGGCTCCAGGTATGAGGTCGGGGAGAGTTCTACTGCTAGACCTACCGGAGGCTGAAGGGTAGACTATGGGTTTGTCAGCACTTTAGATGCTGAAGAGAGACGACGAGGGATTAGAGAGGTTGGGTATGGTATTAGGGATACTTAGGTGGATCTGGCAGAGGCAGTTCCTGAGATAGCACCTATGAATGTGGGAGAGGTCAATACTAGGGTTACAGAGCTTGCTGAGCTCCATGAGCATGATACGCAGGACTTATATGCTCTATTAGAGGATGATCAGGATAGTAAGACTCGCATATCACAGCGAGTCACTATGGACTCGCAGCGGGTCGACTTACTTATGGGGGATAGGATGAACTTATAAGGAGACGGTACTTCATTGAGGAGGAAGAGCCTATGCTTCCCTAGAGCTTGGGCATAGTGCGATAGGATTGATTCAAGGAAGGCGGTCCATTATGAGTTTTAGACACACCGTGAGCAGGTATATGCACACGAGTCCCAGCTCCATGCACATCAGACACAGCTACAGTTGCAGGGTACTCTTATTCAGACACAGCACCAGGTACATGAGACTCGCTCCCAGATGCAACAAGCTGAGATGGCAGAGCTTCAAGAGACTGGCCGTAGGCGTCAAGCACATATGGTAGAGACTCTCCGTGTGATGAGAGACATGAGGCCAGAGATGGGTGACATGCAGACCGAGTTGTTAGCACTACGAGAGCAGCGGAGGAGAGCTAGGCAGCCAACACCAGATGCTAGAGTTCCAGATCACCAGGATGCTTCTAGGGATGCTGATAGTCACATCTAGTAGTTTATGTCATTTTACTTTGATAGACAGTTGTTCAGGCATGTTAAGTATTAGGGGTTCTCCCCGCTAGCATAGCCTTAGATCTTTTGTTTTGTATTTTGTGTACCAAAAACTATTTCATGTAAAATTTTCCCAATTTATGAATTAGATGATGTTTATGTTAGTACTATATACCTCTCTTGTGTTGTTGTCTCATCTATAAATTATTGTATATCTCGTCATGATTATGACCTTACGTTTTGTCTCTTGTGATTTAGATGAATCATGGCACCTGTGACAAGACGAGGACCGAATACCTCACCTAACAAACACCAACGGAATAGGCTCAACTAGCTCTGCGAAAGAGACGTCACCACGTACCAACAACAAATAGAGACACCATCTAGACCCCAACGCCAAGAAACGTCAAACAGCCCCCCCCTAGGCAGTGACCAGCCAACAAACGACCAAACAACATGACATACATAATCCGTTCAAGCTAAGATTGATAATGCTTTTTCTGCGAAACTCCACCAATGGTCGATGGAATCCACCATTCCGCACGGTATAACCGAAGGAATGTCAAATTGCCGCCCTTGTTTCTTCTACGCTGTACTTCATGAAATGTCAGACGAAACCATAGAACATCAAAAGGACTTAAGGCTTGTCGTTTAACCAGTAATCGAAAAGATGGAATCGGTCTTAAATATCAGTGGTTGTGCTATTGAAAATCTGGTTAAGTTTGCCACCTGCACTCTGTTAGGAGCTGCTTTGACTTGGTGGAATGGTCAGATAAGAACCTAGGTCCTGAGGCATATTCAATGACTTGGGAAGTACTCAAGAATAACCTAGGTCCTGAGGCATATTCAATGACTTGGTAAGTACTCAAGAAGAAAATGACGGACAAGTATTATCCACAGGGTGAAATTAAGAAACTAGAAATCGAGTTGTGGAACCTAATGGTCAAAGGGAAATTGATGATTCCCACATACACGGAACGTTTCTAATAGCTAACCCTGGATAGTACCAATTTTGATGCTAATGAACTGAAAAGGTTGAACAAGTACATAGTGGACCTTTTCCTTATAAACATTAATGGTATTGCGGTACGCCGCATGTAATTGTAATGTCAACCCATACACGCGCACACAAGATATATCTTGTATTCGCATAACTACTAAGACGTATGACATATCCGCGCATGACGGATATATTTTCCGCGCACGACGGATAACATATCCTGGCACGACGGATGGCATATCCGCGCAAGACGGATGACATATCCGCGCAAGACGGACAACACGTCCGCGCAAGACGGATTAAATGTCCGCGCAAGACGGACGAAACATCCGCACTCTTAAAGACGGACGAAAACGTCCACCCTTTTAAAGACGGACGACGCGTCCACGCAAGACGGACAACACGTCCGCGCAAGACGGATTAAATGTCCGCGCAAGACGGACGAAACGTCCGCACTCTTAAAGACGGACGAAAACGTCCACCCTTTTAAAGACGGACGACGCGTCCACGCAAGACGGACAACACGTCCGCGCAAGACGGATGAAATATCCGCGCAATATATGGAGATCATCTCCGCTCTTATGAATTCTTATCATCCTCTCTTAAGAGGTGAACGAGAATGGTACCTGGCCAATGCTAGTGTTACCCCGACTATAGAAAAATTGTTCTTCTTACGGGGTCCTTACCGTTCTGACACGGGAAACCAAGCATATGAGCTCCATCACCAAACATATGTATATGGGTACGGCCCATTGTATGCACAATTAGCACGGTCTAAAGAACTTGAGTCTAGAAATATTCCCCGCGCACGACAAGTGCTGCACGCAGTCAACATACTAGACTGGGGGACATGTAACCGTATAGTATGGCCCGATCTATTTATACGATTATGAGCTTACTTGCTGAAGACGTATAACATAAGTCTAGCATAACATGGTCAAGAACCATATCATACTAGACTGGGGGACATGTTGACCCATAGTATGTCCCGACCCATTTCTACGAATATGGGCCAATCCATTTACTATCGCTACTGGGCCAGCGGGTCGTGGTCACGGACCACGTCTGGGCCGCGGGTCGCTAGAACATAGCGCCAGCATGCGCTGTCGTTGACCAAGGAGTCATACTTTGACTCTACTTATGACCATTTAATGAGATAATTAATATGACTGTTACTTATCCCATAATTAATATGACCGTTACTTATGAGGTAATTAATGTATATCGGTTATATTAATTATGGACACGAAAGGTCTTAGGGTTTTACCCCTATATAAGGAGACCCTCGTCTTCCATTCACAGGTATGTTCTACGCTCTAAGAACCCTAAACACTCTCCACACCAATAATCACCGATTATAACCATAAACCGATTACTTACTCTCACGCCGGAGTCTAATCGTGGGAGACAATCCCACGGTAAGCCTAACGGTGCTTTCTCTCTTAGTGCGCAGGTCTCACAATCAAGATTCACTTGGTGCAAGAGCCGGAGCCAAGCAACCCGAATTATACCTAATTCGGGCCTGATCTAGGTACATCCAACTTTTGTATCAACAGATTGGCGCCATCCGTGGGACATGAATAAACTATGTTTCGTGCTCTCATATTATCAAAAAGCAAAAATCAACCAAAAGTCGGTAACTCTAAAACCTTTCTTATTATTTTTGCTTTTCGGTTAACGCATTTTGTCATGCGTCTTTAAAAGAAAAACTGATTTACCAAATCAACAATATTCGGATATATATTATCCGAATTCACAATACGCCATCTGTGTAATGTGTTAATATATTACCAACAAATTATGTTGCGCCCAAAAAATTATGTCGCGCCCATCTTATTTATATATTTTTTAAAGGTCTAAACAACCTGAGCTTAAACGATCCAACGATCTTTAGGGTTTCACAATTGGTATCAGAACCTCATGGCTCTCGATCTAGGATCTACAAGGTTTTGAAGAAACCCTAAAACCCTAATTTTTCAAGAAATCGATTTGTGGTTAAAGTTTGATGAGGTTTTGAAGTTTAATTGATATAACAATGATTATATATAGTCCTCTCTACATTTTTTCTTATCAATACAATTAAAATCATTGTTCCTATTAGGGTTTCTGGCATAGGTGATTGATGATGGAATCCAGTTCGTTACTTATCTAATATATTAATCTTCGTCTTTAGTGTTACAAGACTTTCAAGGCGCTCAATTATTGTTGTCGCGCCCTTTGATGATTTGAATAGTTTTTCTTGCACATCTTGGTGCAGCACAAAATCAGGCATGCTTATTGGGGTTCATCAGAATACTAAAACATTACAAAATATTGATTGCGTGATCAACATGAAGACCAGAAAAAGTAGGTTTTCTTAGCGACTCAATTGCTAAATGAAGGTTTTTCTATGTTCGTATAAATGGCAGTTTATATAAGTAATGCGACTTTGAAAGTATGGTAACTGATTTTTGACAAAAAATGTTTAGTAATGTTCAAAGTTTATGTTTGTAACTGCCTTTGTTTTCTGAGACATGGGAGTTTGTACTGCTAATGATGTCCGAGAAGTAGTTAATACTGCTAATTGTTGCCGATATCGGACAACACATCAGAGAAGGATGTCTACAGAACTGACGTTCTTGAAGTACTTAGTTTTTGGATGTGATTTGGATCTCGAAGTAGAACTAACTTTTTAAAGAGAGTTTATCACCTTATTGATTCTTATGCTTGTATTATAGGACGATTTAGTTGAAGATGTGTATTACGAAGAAGATTGTTTATCACTTATTTTACCATGAAGTGGAATTTCTTTTGCATGCGTGTTCTTATCATATCTAGAGCCTTGGAGATGAACTTGTTCGTGCTTCACAGATTTTATTGATAAGACTTGATTGCTCTAGTCATTATCTACACCGAGAATGTAAGGAGGTTTGATGTAGTACTCAAGGTATTTACTATCACTTAAAGAGTTACGTTGTTGTACTCAGTAACATCCATAATAATGAGGATTTTATCATAGATCCGAGGTCTACTCTCGGAGAAGAAGTTGAGTTTCTTTATCATATTTCTAGTCGCAAGACATAAGAACATAAGTTTGGGCGTTATACTACTTCAGCTCATCAAAATCGACTCTACTCTATTTTCTTCATCATGTATTACTACATAAGAAGCCTACAGAGGTTCGAGATTCAAGAGCTGTGGTAAACATAAGGGTTCTTCAGGGAAGCTTATTGAAATACATGTTTAACCATCTACATGCGCCCATTTACGAGGAAGATTTCCAAGTTCGCTTATCTAGGAAGACCTCCTATTGGATAATACAAAAAGGAAAAGAAATTATCGAGATAAAATTTGCAGCTAATCATATATGTTGGCATGAATACAAAGTCATATCTGTATACAAGAGGGAAGCTTTGGAAGTTTTAGATTCTATTCAGGTGAGATGATTACGATCACAACTTCTTAGGGAAACATGACTTTATGATGACATTCCGTACACGACTTTGTTTAGTTATGTCATCAACAAATAGGAAGTGTAACACCCCCAAATTGGGTCGCAGCGGAATAAGGGTCCGGTGCAGTGTTTACTTCAGAGATCAATAGATACGACAAGATATATAAAGAACTACCCAAAAAGTCGTTTTAAAACATGATATCATAGGATTAACAAATATTTGATACAATTAGCTCGAAGCTTTAACTGTTACTGATTATTATTATAAGATCTTGGTCACACACATGAGTTTCCCAAAACATAATTACACCATATCTTAGCATGACATCCCAAAACAAAATCACCAATGGTAATCCTTGTGCACCTTATGCTTAATGATCTCCTGAAAAACATTACTTTAAAACATCAACAAATAATGTTGGAATTCTAGGTTTGATAATCAAAATAGCAGGACCGCAGATCTTTTCCCGTGATAATGCAACACATGCGGACATCACAAAACCAGATTACATTTCCTAAGCCATACACGAAGCTCGACGAACATTCTTGCAATAATATAGATTGCAATATCCTGCCCGACATCTAGATGTCTATCCCGAAACATCCCCAAATTCGACATGCTATACTTTCGTTCCCGTGATAGCAAGTCACCCGAACGGGCGGACGTTTCCCAAATAGATCTATTCTAACATTCGCCTCACATAATGTAATTAACAACTACAATCAAAGCAATAGACAGTTCAAGATACTGGGTCTTCAACTTATGTTATCGCTACTTAAGGCAAAACATTAATCAATAAAAAATATTCACTTTGCGTCCATATTATAAACAAAGCATGTTTCCACCCCATAGTTTTTAAAAATCATGTGTAAATCGTAAAAATGTGTGCATATGAACTCACCCACAAAATTATTTTACAATTTCCCTGGAGTTCTGACACACATACCAAAATATCAGCAGACAAAGCGCACGTAAAAGATCGAGCAACCTAAATTATCATAGGTCCGTATAAGTACTATTACCTTAAGTAATCCTACCATGCATAAGTCTATATAATGCGTCTCACCATCTAAATGTATAATTGAGACACATGTTTATTAAAATTAAAACGTTTATAAACTTACTTTGGTAAAAATAGTCATAACTTTCACGTTTCAAATCCGTTTCTTGCCCCCAAAAATTTTTTCTTGTGCCCAACCTTTTCGATTAAAGACGGGTTATCGAATATTGACATTTTTTATAATTTGGTCCCCTGGATGAACAGTAACTTTCTACTGTTCACACACCAGACGTGATTTTTATTTAATCGTATTTTGTAGTCGTAAAACCCGTAAATGTCGTAACATTTTATTCGTTATATCTCTCGTTTTCAACGTTCTTTCGACACGTCCTCGTAATTGAAAGTTCTATAATTTTATGATGTTAAACAAATATAAACTTTCTGTCATGGAATAGGTGTTTTTTACTTTCATGTGTTTATAAAATTATTTTTTATAAACTTTATAATTCCAAAAACCCGCAAAATTCATAACTTATGCGTATATAACATTGAAGCAATCATGCACATTCTTATGCATTTTAGAACGTAAAAATCTGTGTGTTTATTTGATAAAATTACCCAACTTGCTGTATTGACATAATTTAAAAAAAATAATTTTATAAACTCCGTCTAATTCAACGTATAACTCGTTTTAACGTAACGAGTTTTCGTTATTAATCAGTTTGACAAGATTCTTACCGGTATTGGAAATCGTCGTAAAATGCTAATTCATCTTATAAAAACAAGTAAAAAAAAATAAGTAATGTCTAATACACGAATATTGTGACAGAAAGTTGGCATGTCCCTTCATGTGTACCAAAATTAAGCTCTTGTTTCCTTGATTTCACCTTATGACTTTTACCACTAGTCTTATATTTATATTTGATATCATAGTATATTACATGTATGTTTATGTCCCCATAGTCCATTAAGATTCCTTTTTGTCCAACATTACAATCCTTATTTTAGCATAATAAACACCATAACTTTTTCTAACTTAACCATAAAATCACTAGATTTATACTATAGTTATTTTTTACCATAAAAACTATGTGTGTCACAAGTCTTCTCATCATTTATAATCTAATAATAATAATCATACAACATTAACATAACGTCTCATAATTAACCTTAACTTGTCATACAGTATTTTCTTTTATCTTGAAACATATAAAGAAGTCTCATAAAAAACCCAATTAACCCATGATCTGTTTACACCAAAACAACATTTACAATATTTATAACATTTTTGTTACAAACATGATATATGAAATAACACAATATGTATAAAAGTCTAACAAGAATGATCATTACTATGAGAAAACTTCATTTTTACAAGTTAAAATCTTAAATGGTGGCTTCAACTAAAATAGAACTAATCATATGCATAACAATGAAAATTATAAGAATGTAAAGGTTCTATAGACCTGCGAGTGTATGATGAGATGAACAAATAATCTAAAACCTTGTTCGACATAGAAACCAAACTTGTCACTCATATGCAAAACCCTAAGGCTTCCAAGATAAAACCCTAGCTTCACTTTTCTTGATTAATACTTGAAAAAGGCAATCCAATGCTTGGAAACACCTTAGAATATATTAGGTTGGAGGCTTGGTTTGAGCTGTGAGCTTAAGGAGTGAAAGAGAGGGATTTTGTGAAAATTTTACTAAGTGTTTTGTTCTCTATGTGTTACTATCTAGTTACTTGCACTTATATGCATTCAAATGGTCAATAGCTAGTAAAACATTCAAAGGTACATAAGGATGGTTTCAAGGATTCAAGTTTTTGTGTTTTTAGTCAAGGTGACAAGCTTAGCTAGGTTTTAATGAGTAAGTGTTGTACATTTGACCCATTTGACTAGATAAATGACATTTTTCTTATTATTTCTTTTCATTTGCCGAACTAGGGGAAAAGGATTCCAGAAACTTCTTGAGCGTTACCATAAATATGTTAGTATAAAATCTTATAATTAAAAGTTTATTTTGTACGATAAACATGAATCATCTAGTTGCAAGCAATTGTGTACTCCTTTAAATTTCTAGTGTATAAAAGTGTAATAACATTTCATTTAGCAAACTTTAAATAAACTATTAGCTACACTGGGTACAATCGAGGGTATTTTGTGTGAAGCATATAAATAACATGCATTACCGGTTACGCTTAACGACATTTATCGATACTAACGCTTTATTTATCTTTACGTAGACCAATACAATAAATGAACCGACGACCATTAATATATCATTAAAAAAATTATATAATACATGATTGATGTAAACGTTCAATGGTTAAATGCCCGTTTACATTAAATGATAATATTTGGCGTACGCGATTTAACCTAACGATTACGATTTCAAGCGAACGCGTACAATACAAAAGGTACATTGTGAATTTATCGATTGTCAATACTTTAAAACAGAAAAGAACCACGGTGTAAATATAAATTGTTGATCTAAATTGATGAGACAAGATAAATAAAATAATGAAACAAAAGGATCAGAATCGTCATTAAAGAATTCTTCAAGCTGGTGGAGAATTATGAAGATTTGGTCAAAGATGTTAAAGATAATGATTAAGAAACATATAATAGTGATATAATGTGATATAACTAGATATTCAAATATCTATTGACTTAGCTCCTATTGTAAGCCTCAATATCCCTCTATATAAAGGGTAATTACAGGTTGCAGGTT
The DNA here is from genome assembly GCA_026074375.1 of Tanacetum coccineum. NCBI lineage: Eukaryota > Viridiplantae > Streptophyta > Magnoliopsida > Asterales > Asteraceae > Tanacetum > Tanacetum coccineum. The sequence continues at coordinate 4,992 of BQNB010032592.1, read as the reverse complement.
TAACAGATATCCAGAAAATGGTGTGTACACAAAGTGTTAAAGATGTAGACATCTAGTAGAGTTGGTGTAGCCCCAATGATCTTTAATCCCTGTTAGATTGTAACCGTTCTAGAGTTGATCGTCTAGAATTGGGGCTTGATGGAAACGTATAAATGGTAAACCTTGTTGAATATCTTTGTTCTTATTCCGCTTTATTTTTATAACTTATAAACATTGATATTATCCTAGATAAAGGTCTAAACAACATGAGCTTAAACGATCTTTAGGATCAACACCTTCGATATGTGCCTTTAGGACTATGGGGGAGTCAACCAGCTGGTATCTCGATATGGCGGGGAATGAGATTTTGTTATCCATCCATCGCTCCATCTCCTCATATGATCTATTCCGGTACCCTCTACCGTTCATCATGTTTACAATTTTCCTTTTTTTCACCTACCAGAAGCATCGGTCTCATTTGAGCCCTTATTTGACGTGGACGCGAACTTATCTTTTCCGTCGACATATGGTGATATAACGGATCTGATCCTTTCTTCGATTTCTCATGGCTATTAGGGTTTTAGAGTTCTCGATAACTATTAGTATTTGAAAGGCGGGGGATTGGTTTACTTGTTTTGTTATAGGAGAGAAAGCACTTACATAATTTTTTAGATTCCACTTCCTTTCATAATCTCCTTATTCTAAATGAGCCTTATCTTCTGGTGATACTTGGCGTAAGCCACCCTCGGAGTGAAGGGTGGAGGCTTGCTTAGGTTTTTGTTTATGTCTTTCTAACTATTTCTCCTGTTATCCTCCCCTTTCATTTGACGACTGGGCATTCCTCTGCAATCTCGCACAGACTCGATTTTGCCTCAACTTTCTTCTTTACCGGATGAGTCTTCTGACGACCCATTCAGCGAACTATTGTCCCAAAAACTTCTTTATGTTTTTCGATCTTTCTCCCTTATGATTGAGTCTTACTAAGGATGCTTTGATTAGGCTTTGTTTATCACACTCTTTAGCAAGAGTCCCTAGTAGCCTTATGATTTTCCATATTACTCAAAGAACCAGAGAGTATGCGAAGTAGTGTAACAGGTTAAGTAAGGCGGGAAGGTTCTTCTCGAGCACTTCTTCGCTCACCTTAGGTCCCTATGACACCCAAGCTTTTCTCCTTTCCGTGGTTTTTTTTTGAGACATCTTCAAAATCGACCATATCCTCGTATCATGTAGATTGGTATAAAAGCTCACAGATGGCGCCATATGGATGGATGCAAATTTACAATGTTGGTCTTTGCATACATGCCTTAAACTTTGAAGAGTCATTTTTCAGCTCAGAGTCCTCCGGAAGCTGTCTCCTTCGAAGCCTTAGCTGAAAATAAGAGAGAACATCGTTAGCTCGCTCTGGGTTTTGAATTCAAGACCAACCCATCGACGTGAGGATAAACATGTGGTGGTTATGAGATAACTAAAGTAAATATATATATATATAAATATACTATATAAGCGTATAAATAATACACAATATTATAGTAGAAGAGAGAGAGAGATAGTATGGTCCGAAATGTATGTGAACATAATGGTCCGGACAAACAGACCTCTACTATTTATACTATTCTAATGTTACCTTATGACAAAAGGACTAGTTTTCGTTTACCAATCAGCTGGGAAACGCATAGCTATCTCATTCTCTTACTGCGCTAACGCTAGTTGTCGTGATGTACCAGCGAGCGTTGCTGGTCCTGATTTACTTTCATTCGTATATGTTAGTCCGTCGCTTGTCGACCAATACCAAAGCACTGATCTCCGGACGCTAAACCATCCATCGTTAGCCTAGCTCTCCGATATTATTCTGTTCTTCAATGTATTTCATTACACAACGAGTCATAAGGTAGTGATTATGCTCTTCGCGAGGTTCTCGAAGAGACTATACCTCATCATATCATAAGCACATCAATTAATCGTGCAAGTAACGATGTTTTGGTATCATATATGTAAAAGACCCGCGTATATGTTTTCTGTTATGAGCATTTTTTATTCAATATTTGATGAAAGTTCAAGCAGGTAATTTGTTTCTCCTTATATTGTAGTAGCAATACGATTACATTTGTCTAACTAAGTTAAAACATCATTAACTATTGAATAAAAATGATGAATGGAAGTAATTATAGAGATTTACGTGGATTAAAGAGGAAAAAAACAAGGAAGAGAAGACAATGAGATCAAAAACATTAAAAAATTTTATATGATAATTTTGATGATATTTTCTTGGTTGATAACCCCAAAAATAGAGGAATAGTATATTCCTAGAATTAGGTAATCACATATTATAATATACTACTAACCATTATTTAAATCATTCTATTTCCATTCATTACCCACTCTAATACTCCAACCAAACACACTTATAATTTAAAAATAAGTAAATGAATCAAAATAAAAAACGTGAACATTACATAGATAATTAAAAACCTAAACTAATGTTAGCCTCAAAATATTGAGTCGAACAAAGAAGCTCGGCTACGAAACATAGAGGCTTGGTCTATACTTAATTATATGTTTAATAGGCCCTAGAAAGGGAAATGGGCTCGTTATGTAATCTAATTGGCACGGTTAAGGACTAAACCCCAAGTAATCCTAGAGCGTTGGTCCGTAGAAAAGTCCATAGGCGTGTAAGCCTTCAGGACTATGGATAATAAACCCTATCCATCCAAGGAAAAGGGTGTTGTTCATTGTATTTCAACACACTTATTAGAATTCAACCATTCACTTTCTCTCTCTTGTTTTCTCTCACTAACTCCTTCCTATTTTCTTATCATCTTCATATCTTATTTCTTGGTTTCATTATGTAAGTGAATTGATATCATTGGTCCTAACATTGGAATCAAAGCCACGGTTATTAGTGGATTGATTGGGTAACTTGTTTGTGAGTCTTATTCAGGATAAAATAAGAGCGGCCTATTGGAACGGTTCTTGGTTAATACCATGGTGAAGTGAAGTGATTTTTTGGTTCCTACAAGTGGTATCACTCGCCTCAGGTGGGTTTAGTGGTATAGTTATGGTCGTGCTTGTATTGAGCTTATAGAGTTTTAACTTTTTTTTCTTTTGCTCATTTGGTCTTATTTCATCAAAAGTTCTTAACGTTCTAATTTAAAACAACAACAGGCTTTCTTTATTATACGTGACTTGTTTGGTTTTAGAAAAAATATTTTTAGTTGTTATTAAACCTATTATACATGGCTTAGTCAGGTTAAAAGCCTATTTCAACAACAGTTTGGTTGTTGCAAATTTTTTTTAAAGCTTTTTTCTCTTTCTCTTCACAAAGCTTTTTTTCTTTTTCTTTTCGCTTATCTGTTACAAAACACATGTCGTGGCTTATTTGCTCCAAAACAGCATCTTTAAGCCTTTTTAGAGCTTATTCAGTAACGGCTTATTTCTTCTAATTTATTTAAGTTTTATGCTTATATTCAAACGGATGAGCACCAATCTTTCATTCAAATCATTGTAGCTTAACAGTGGTTAGTTTGTCGTAGCTTATTTCTTGGTTTACAAGCTTAATTTCGAGCTTATTTAAGCTTCTTGAGTTAGCTTATTTTAGAAGCTTTGTGTGGTTATTTTTCTTGGTCACGGATTGAGCTCAAGATAAGAAGGATAGTTTCTTGTTATTCGCTTGTGCACAAGACAAGAAAAGGACCATAGTACGTTTTGTTTGTATTGGGAAGTTTATACACGACCAAACTGTGGAAATTTATATGTAACAACAAACTGTGGCGATTTATACGTAACAAGAAATGAGGGCGATTTATACATCAAAGTATAGGGTGATTTATACATTTTCTATACGGCGATTTATACGTGGTCTAGGGGTGATCTATACATGTGGCGATTTATATGTGTGGCGATTTATACGTTTTTCTTAAAGGGCGATTTATACGTTTTGTATAGGCGATATATACGTCCTTTACTCGGCTATTAATACCTAAGAAAAGGCTAGGCGATTTATACATAAGTATAAAAGGGAAAAGGAGGGAAACATGTTTAAATTAATTAACATTCAAATTTTGCAAGATTGGTCCCTGGAAGACAAGACAAATTCATCTCTCGTCCTTTCTTGTTTATTAACCCTTAATGTTGAAACATGTTTACACCGTTAGTCCTCAATACTTATAATTCAGCCGTTAGTCCTCTAAAGTAAACCGTTATTTGCGCCGTTAGTCCCTACAACCATAATTAACAACCGTTAAGCATTTAACTTGGATTTCAATTACACCGTTAGTTCTTGTTTGTGTTTTAATCAATCGTTAATCATTTTAAGTTGAAAGTGTAGTAACCGTTCATCCTTTTAGCTCATCAATCGTTAACAAAAGTTCAAGTTCTTCAAATACAACAATGATTTCAAAAACAAACCTTAATTACAAACAATTATTCATTCATGGTTTCTTCTTGATTTAGTAAAATCCCATAAAAGTCGCTTCTTTTCTCGGTTTAAATCATAGATTTGTAAAATCCCATGAACGTTAATTAAATTCAATCCACAACAACAATCACTTTACCTACTTAAGATCCTACAAATCATTTTCACTTCACAATTTTTGGTAAAATGGAAACGAAAGATACTTTATCTGCGTGTTCAAATTCGGATGAACAACAAATGCAACAAATAGAAGAAAAAGACAAAAAAGAGTTGCATGGTATCTTTTTGACTACTTCATTAACACCTCTAGCTTCTCTCAAACAACGACTTAAAAGGAACTTGAACCGATTGTGGATTTAAATGCGCATTTGCGACACTCTTTGGTCAAGATGTAGAGACTTTCACAGGCACAATGTTTCTAAACTTGGATCAACTAGAAAAGCAACTTGACAAAGAAGAATTTTAAGAGATTGGATCCATGGCTGCTTTTAAAGTACTCGAGACACAGTTTCAGACGTTCCTTAAGTTACAGATTTATTTGGATGATGAATATGTTATAATGACACGCAAGTACTTTCTAGAATACACTCAACTCGAGATTC
>BQNB010032591.1:12252-53036 GCA_026074375.1 Tanacetum coccineum | reverse complement strand
AATAATTGATACTTATCTTCATAAGTATTCTTGTTCTTCAATCAACCTTTATCTCTTCTCTAATATGTCTTTGATCTCAGCATTAATCCTTCCAGCAGTTGTAACTGAGCACAAAAAGCATTAACTACTTAGAAGTTTATTCTAGCAGTACTAACATACACTAGCAGTCTTAACTTTAGTACTAGCAGTAGTAACTACTTAGTATATTTTTAGTCTTCATCTCTGAGCAGTCTTAACTTCTACTAGCAGCAGTAACTTTATACTAATAGTAGTAACTAGCAGTAGTAACTTTATACTACCAGTACTAACTACTTAGCATAATTTTCATTAGTATTACCAGCAACACTAAGTTATGCTTGACAACACTAATATATACCTGAGCAGCAGTAACTCTAAGAATATCTTGAAGTCTTTTAAACCCAACACTCCTACCATTATGGTTCTCAAGATCCCTATCATATCGGCATAAGTCCATGTAAAGACGTATGCATTAGATCGCAGGAGGTCTTGTAGTTTCCTCTTAAAGCTGGTTGGTAGCTGCTTTCCGATGACAACTGTTTGCTTAGGGTACGTGTCATTAACGACGATCCTTTCCTCTACGTCTATGCAGCTGAGAACGTCCTTCGTAACCTCTGGGTGGTTTGTTTAACCTTCTTTTGTCCTTCTTCTACTTTTTTGGGCTCGTAGGTTGAAAATACGGTGCCAATTCCATGACGAGTATGGTATTTTATAACTGCATGCATTTTAGACACTACGATACCCATCTTGTACATAGCAGTTCTTCTGAGGAGTAAGTTGTAAGGAGAATTATACCTGACGATGAAAAAATTTAAGGTTTTTGTCTTTTGTGGGGACTTTCCCCTACAGTGATTTCCAAAGGGACCTCTCCGAGAGGTCAGGAAATCTCCCATGAGAAGCTAACGAGTGGGATTTTGGAATCCACCCTAAGTGCTTTAATGAAAGGTTTTAATTTAAGGAAACAATGCTCATAGATAACTTCGCATGAGCTGCAGCTATCCATGTATACTTGGTTGACTTGTCTTCCGGATATTTGAACCTAGATTATTACTAGGTCGGAGGAGTTGTCAGAACCAGAAATAGGAGGAAGGTGATTTCCCCTATTCCATTAACAGGACCCTCCGTAGACTTCCTCTTTGAATCCTGACTTTCTCTACTTATCATGAGGATTGGGGCTTCTACCGGGAGGATATCCGTGTCTCCTTTCTTCCATTCCCCAAGTTGGGTGTTGAAAGCCTTAGCCTTTCCTTTCTTTAATCCTTTCACTAAGTGGGCAAGTTGCCATGTCTTTCCAGCTTCTTTGATCTGATGTCTCAGCTCCCGACATTGGTTGGTCTCATGCTTGTGGTCTTTGTGGAAATGATAGTACTTGGACATGTCGCGTGATCGTCTGCTTCCGACCATGCGAGGAGGCTGTTTGAAGGTTTTGGCCGCCTTCTCCATTGCTAGAATTTCCCTTAGACTCTTTGATAAATTGGTGAGGAACCCATGGTTAGACCCCTTGTATGGAGAGAACCTATCCCGATTCTTCTTCTTGCCTTTGCTGTTGTCTTAAGATAAACCTTTATTGAACCTGTTGAAACTCTCATTATGATCACTTGGTGCTCCATTGGTAGCCACTTACTTTGCTTCAATCCAAGTGTAATTCTTCTCCATTTGACCCTTGTAAGTCATGAGAAGGTCCGTGGAGAGGAATTACACAAGGCTTCTCGTCTTTAATCTATGACCAAAACCAGAAATATGTTGCTCTTTGTGCAACCCTAAAATCTGTAAAGTATCATCTGTGTACCGAGTGATGAAAGCTCTAGTACTTTCCCGATCCCTTTTCTTGATGTTATGTACTACTAAATGTGTCTTCGTGAACTTTTTATGTTGGCTGAAGTGTGACTAAAACTTTGCCTTCAAATCTTCATAGTTAACAATACTACTTGCTTTTTGCCCATTCCACCATATCCAGGCGGAGTCTTTGAGAGTAAAGGTAAACATATGGCAGGCTACATGCATTGCCTATTTCTGCATACGAATGGCACTTTCGAAGAGGTGCAAGTAATTGTCAGGGTCCCCTTTTCCATCATAGGATCCCACATAAGAAGACATTTTCAGTCCATCTGGGAGAGGGTAGTCCTCAATCTAGTGCACAAAGGGGGTCACGCATCTGGTAAAGCCTGTGAACAGGCCCGTAGGACCATAGTTTGGGTACATGGGTACATTTGGCAACGGATTGATGGGTTATGTATAAAAAGGATGGCTATTAGGGGGTACATTCGAGGGATACATAGGTCGTTTGTGATTAGGACCATCATTGCTCATTGGAACCTGTGAGGTGTATCCGCCATAGGGATGATAAGCGGGGGTCCCTCCGAATGAGGGATTACCACCTTAGGTATTAAAAGATTAGCCCAAAGGCTGACCGTAGGTCATACTAGCATTAGGTTGTGAATAAAGGTTAACATAAATAGACATATGGCCACTAGATGGGGGTTATAGGTTATTAGGTATGAAAGGTGGAGCGTTATGTGAGAGATACATACCATTAGGAGGGAGATTCCCTCATGTATTAGATGAAGGGTGATTGCCTCCATACCTGGAGGTCAAATTCGATTGCGAAGGTAGCCCGTTCTCACTTCTCCTAAGGTGGGTTGCGAGTAGTGGAGGAAGATTCCCTCCACGACTTCCAACATCCTCTATTCTTCATTCCAAAGGCCTTCTGCCATCGGATTCCCTTACAACCCTGCTCCCATCCCTATTCGGAGCATCTTTAAATTCTACAACCCTTCCCTTCTGTCTTCGAGCATGTGGGGATCCTGTTTGGAGAACAGGAGTAGTTTCCCTCGCACGCACTGGCCTTGGCTCCATCTCTCTCTACTTGTCATACTCCTAGCTGTAATATTCCAATTCAGTGTGAAGTTATTCATTTCGAACTTGTCTACTACGCTCCCTTAGAAGGGACTCAAGAATCTCGTAGTTAGATTCTATGAAGGTTAGGCTAATCGCCGAATTAGGATTAGCCGAAGTAGATGCACGATTGGTGAGTGGCGTATTTTTAGGAGATCTGACGATGAAAGTAGAGGCGGTTATGGGTGGTAGTTCACCCACATGTGGAACGGGTAGAAGTTAGTGTCAAAAAACCCAGTGGTGGTGTGTCTTCTCTTCAGCTTGTCATACTGGAAAAGTAGGTTAAGTGGTTGTGTGATTATTGACTTAGTTTTAACGGGACTAATTGTAGCGGTCTCATGGATTGCGCCACTGATTGTGCAATATTAGGCACAATCAGGCTTCGATGGTGATCAAAGTATTTGAGGGTGATTGTTGAACTACCAAGCCATATGTAAACTATGACAAAACAAATGCAAACATTATGTTAAGTGAAGCGCAGGGGGTGGCCCTGTGAATCACCTCCGGCGTGAGAGTAAGTATGTGTTTTGGATGATAATAAGTATGTGTAAAGTATGATGTAGATGTGAAAAGCGTCTATCAAACTTGAAGACCTTGCCATCTATTTATAGGTGATGAAATAGGCTGGAATAAGGCTTCGTACATAAGCCAATAATCGTGGATGTGCCCTGTGATTTAAGGGGATTCTAGGGTTTAGTGTACCATGATCTCTACCTTGGCAGGAAAGCCTGGGTAGAGAGGATAACATGGGTTTTGACCTAGTTAGATGTTACCTCTGCCCTAGTTTCATTGAAGGGGACACCACGGAGGGCGTTGGCCTTTGAGTGGCGAATTCCCATACTGGTAACCATCGTGAAAATATTTTACGCCACTGGAAACTATTTGAAGGTTTCTAGGTGTCTTTGGGAGTAGATCCCTTTCGAGCTCAGAAGGGAGGCCTTCGAGCCGAATCGAATGGTACCTCATCACCCTTCCTTACACTTTCACTCGCCAACACTTTTTTTAAAGACAAAGAAAAAGTATAAATATATACCCAAAGAGCCCCAAACATAGGAAAAGAATGTACAAACTAGAACACCAAGAAAAATAGACAACCAAGAGGAAAGAACTAATAAATTAGACTAGCTAAACAATTCGAACGGCTTAGCGGCCTAACTATTCCAATTGGCAAGCAACAACGCCAACCGGGAAAAGATCCAAGTCATTGATAGCCTTTGAATACTCAGAAATATGTCTTCACCCTTCATCTTTACAACTGCATCAGGCTGAGCATTAACAATCCTATTTCTCCAATTCTAAATGGACCATACAGCAGTTAAGAAAACACCATGAACCACCTTTGAGATGCGAAAACTGCCATTTAGACTGATGTTACCGAGAGCTATATCGTTAATCGAAAAAGCAGGGAAAGAAAAAGTAGAGGGCATATTCTACCAGCTCCAGGTTTTAATAACTTGAGAACATATATTTTTAAGCATTTCTTTATACACTATGGGTATTTTAATATGCCAATTAGTGCTTATATAGAGGACTTCAAGTGCATTGTTTTTGTTTTTCAAGACTAGCAATGATGGAATTTTGCATGTAGCCGGCGCATCATTAATTTAGTCATATTGACAAATGATTTGACTGTTATCTTTACCACTCTCAAAGTCATCTATGTAAACCAGTTTTTGCCATTTGGTTTCTTATCTTTTCAATAATATTTACTCATTTAGTTTAATTTAATGGCTCCACATTTGGTTTTGCTTGAAGAACTTGATGATGCTGCAAGTTCAACTTTTTTGAGGGATCAGATGTATGTGCTATTTCAGAGGGAGATCTGGGAAGAAGAGGATTGGAGGACAGTGTTGCGTGACCGATGCTTGGAAGTGAGTGAGCGCATAAGGTAGTGTGAGTATTTGATTTTAGAAATGGAGGTTCTTGGCCCTCGTCTACTTACTAGTGAGGCTCTTACTTACTTAAAAATGATTTACATGCAAGAAACGGAGCAAATTGATTGTTTGGGGACCATGTTGGATTAATTACAAGACCCTTTATGTCGAAAGAGGTGGTATTGTAGCAAGGTGTTGACCTTAGGCTTGTGAATGAAGTCTATGCTAGGGTTTGGTTTTTGGGTTCTAGGGTTTGGGTTAGGGGAAATGAGTTTTGGGTTCTTGGGTTTAGTTGTTCAAACTTTGTTTGGTGTATGTTAATGATTATTTTATATATAGAATATTTGTGGTATGAATGTACTGTGTTTTAGTGGTCTAATATATATGATCTTCATTATCTTGTTTAATATTGTTTATCTTGTTGCCTTATATTGAAATTTTAAATGGGTTTTAAGTCGGGTCCTTGATGAAACAATTGGGTGTGGATCTGGGTATTTGACAAACAATTTATTAATTTAGATGAAAGAATGGGTGACGGCGGTGTGGCGATGGTCATGACTGTGTCGAGGGTTAAGGTGGTTGGGAGGGGTGAGTGTGAAGGAGGATGGTGAGGTGACATGGAAACGTGGTGGTGTAATGATTGTGATGGTGCTAAAGTAACATATTGATTCGTGTATTTGTTTGCAATTGTCAAGTTTTAATATTTATAATCGTTTACCTAAGGGTCTACAAATGCACTAATAGGCAGAGAACCCGATCATGTGTAGTGTAGGATTGATAAATCCTAGGTCGTCCCAAGAGCTAAGATTGAGTTATTAATTTGAATTGTGAAAGTAGTTTTGAATTGATTTTGAGAAATGCAAGTAAATGAATGTTGAAAGTAAAATTAGAGATTAATTCAAGGGAGAAAAACATACTAGCCTAGCTATTTCTTTATTATTGAGCCGATGATATTCCTAGTGCAATGTCTAATTACCATTTATTATGATGGTTCTGATTTTGCTAGGTTCGATTTGTAGTCGCAACCTAACCTATAATTCTTATGATCTCAACCCTGTTGTTCACGGTAGTCAGGTATCTAGTTCATAGTCCTAAGTGTTAAAATTCCCACTACTCGACACTAAACCCTCTTAGAAGGATTTCCTGCACTTTATAAGTGCCTAATCTAATGCAGGCGATAATACGTCAATCCTTTACACTAAGAACAGATGCCACCCTATTCCTAGTATCCAAATAAACTACCTTTCAATGGTGTGTTCACTTAATATAAATACCTTAAATGGATCTTACTAGCTCAACACTACCAAAACAAAGGATTAGGTACAGGGGAAAATAGGATATTCCTAATAAACAAACTTAGGGATTATCTATGTAATTAAAATTAAATAGAGACGAAACATGTAATCTGGGTAAACCATAGGGACGAAACGTGTAATTTATCCTAGAAAATATAATGAAGTAAACCATTGATCGATTGAACATTATAAAATCTTACAAACTATTGATGAATGTATAATACAATTACGATTAAAAGCTAACCCTCCCTTGGAATGGTTGTGATAGAAGTTAAATAACGAATCCTAAATCAGTCCTAATCGTCCTCTCTGACTTCCCTCTCCAATGTGTGTCGAATGGAAGAGAATTGGGCATGTATTTATAGGTTCGTATTAGCTACGATGTAGCCATAAGTGATGAGCTATGCCGTAGTTCCATAAATGTATATATCAACACGTAATCTTCATTAGCTACGGCGTAGTCCTTGGTGTGGAGCTACGATGTAGTTCCTTCAAGTGTAAAATCTTCATTCGGGCTATGGTGTAGTCCTTACGGACCAACTATGCCATAGTAAATCTTGGTCTAGGTTTCCAAAATAAGCAAAGTCATGGCTACGACATAGTCCTTACAAGTTAGCTACGCCTTAGTTTTCTCCTAGAAAATCTCCTTTGTGCATTTTTCATCGCACAGCCTTCCAATTCCGCATCTTTCCGCTCCAACGCTCATATTTTCCTAAAAATGAAATAGAAAGCAATTAAGTACATATTTTAACATAAATGTAATAATAATGAGCATTTTATAAAGGGATTTTGATATTAAAAAACATAAAGTATTTGATGTTATCAAATATACCCCACTTGACTTTTACTTGCCCTCAAGTAGACCTGTTAGAATTATTTTTAAAAAGATATCCCCCAACTTAACTCAAGAGATATAATTTTACAAATTACCTATGATAAAAAGTATCAAAGCCAAACACCTTACGAAAAGGGGAACAAATTTTCTCAACTCTCACTAGTCTAAGTGTTTCAATTTTAGGGTGATCACTCGTACGCACAGACATAGCATGTATTCTATCATAGGCTTGAAAAGTAGACAAAATTTAACGTCTAAATAATTCTTAAAGGAAACAAAGGGTACACATAATAATAAGGCTTATAGTGGGTGAATCATTCAAATGATCCTAACCGATATCAATGTTCAAGAAAAGGCAACAAAACCACACATGCTCGTCCAAATCCGTGAACGAGACACCTATGATTGCTCATTCCTTAACTCGAACAAGCTAAAGGTTAAAACCTATAATGAATAAGGGAATGATAAGACATGGGATACACATTTAAAGGGTGAAAAATAAAAATGCACAAACAAATAGTCTAAGTCTATACTCTCCCCGTCACTAGTTATTGTCCATCCATAAGCTCAAACTTCCAGGCACGAGAAAATGATCAATCTCCAATAATGAGTAAGTGCATGTAGATGTAGGATCATGCCATACAATAAACATCAAGGCAAATGCAGACTAACTCAACCCTTAAATCATAGTTGGTTTATAAACATACCAACTCTAAATCATCCTCGAACTATATATGAGGTAATGATAGAACATAAATAATACTAAGTTAGTTTTATAACATAACCAACACTAATAATGCCAACATGCTAAAGAATTTCAAAATTAAACACATTTTGTTTGCACTTTGAAATCTTTAGCATGCGTAATACATATAAATATAAACATAAACATCCCCTCACTTGAGATAAATTATATTGAAAGTGAATGACATAACGGGGGGTCTTCATTGATCAAACTGATAGGCCTTCCACAAAAGCGTATTCCCCGAACCCTTCCACTTAAACCGCAGACTTAAGCAACCGGAAACTCCCCGATTATGGACTACAGACTACACGGTAGGCTAAGTCGAATGGTGTAACAAAACATAAGTATGGGTTACGAAATGAAGGAAAGGCTCAAATGGATGTTTCTATGAGATTTGCAATAAAAATGAGTGCAATTATGAGTTTTTCATAAGAGGTCAACAAGTCAATGTGACAAGTCGATAAACGCACATAATATTACACACATGGGGCTATTTTGGGTGAAAATCCTAAAATGTTGCCTTCTTAAACTATCTAAACCAATTGTATTAAGTAAACCTAACACAATACTCGTCTATGGTCTTGCAATGATGTACAAGCCAAGTTCTAAAGTCTACAATTCTACCGGCACACTCTGTTTTGGTGGGTAATGTAATATGAGAGTAATAGGCTAATCCTCACCAATGAAATAATAGGTAGTATGTGCTCGGCATAGATCTATTCTAGTTTTGGTAAAGAAAAACATGTTAAAAAATTTAAAAATGATATAATTTTTCAAAACAAACTAGAAAATCAAAAGCAAATATTAGTCAAGTATTAATTTTACTCCCATCCCCCCGCTTGAATTATACAATGTCCCGATTGTACATGAAATGATAAGAATTTAAAGGAAATAGTAGAATTAAAACGGAAAGACTCCCTTGAGTATTGCTCTGAATGATCGAAGATACACGTTCCTAAGAAGTGTCATGCCTTGAGATCCATGAGCAATATTCAAATCCCTGGATTAACTTAACAAACCGAGTGCATTATACATTAATACAATACATAAAAAATGAGAAATGAAAAACCTAACTCACTTTCGTATGAATCACAGTTGAATTTAGCATGTACAACAAGCCTTTTAAACCATTCGGTGTCCTGAGTGGACGAGTGAAGTCTCGTGAGGGCTTACAGGGAACATACCCACAAAGTTCATTTAATAAATGTACAAGGTTTTGTGAAAGTTTGAAATCAATTTTGACAAAATTCCTATAGGAGGGAACTACGACGTAGTTTCACAATGTGAACTACGCCATAGCTAAGTGAACTTGGGCAACTTTTAAAACTTGAACACCAGCTACGGCGTAGCCTGGGTATCTAACTATGCTATAGTTTTATGATAACAACCTAGTTTTTCACTTAACCATTATCCAAGGCCATGTCATTCCTCTTTCCCTTTGTTGTGGTAACCTGCAAAAACAATAAATAACACACAAAACCAAACCTAATATAGAAATGAAATAAAACAAACAAAAAAGGGTAAAAGTCATTTTGTCTTCTGACAAGAACTTTTATTTATTAACGAGTATTTAAGTTACACTCAAGCTGGGTCTACATCATGTCGTGAATGCTAGCATGCCCGTGGGTGATCCACTTAATCACCTTTTCATACCTCTTGTACCCATCTCCTAATTGCAGGTATCCCTTATAGAACTTCTTTATTATTTGGTAGGGATGGTTGAATTCTTTGGCCTTATCTTCATACATGTACTTTTAGAAACAGGACCCCATCCTCTTAATCACCAAGTTGTTTTGATGTAATTTCAAGAATTAGTGTTAGACACGCACATCGATGAACAGACACACCTCTATAACATTCGCTTCGCACACAGAAGAAGGGCTAGAAAAAAAAACTTAACCAATCAAAAAAAAAAAGGAGCATCAGTTTAAGAAAATGGTATACTTCGTATACCATCACAAACCAAAACATCAATCCCAACTGTCTTACCACACTAACAACCAACACACCATCCTGTCACACTTACTTTCCCTAACACCTAACTGGAAGCTCCATTAAAGGATCCCCTTCCAAGACAAGATTTCAGTTAAACACCAAAATTCTCCCACTAACCATCCACCTACGCACTAACCCCATTCTAGCTATTACTGTAACTGTATACTTGCGGGATTTAAAAAATGGTTTTGTCATCCCCATTCTTAAACCAAACCAACCCTCCTGTCAAACTTTCTTCTAACCCCTAGGAATCCTTAAAGGGTCTTCCAAGCAAGATTTCGGTTAACCCATTCTCAATAAATCCACTAACATCTTCGAGTATAATGAAATTAGCCAAAATGTGTAGCATCCTACAAACACACGTATATATTTTTAGCCACTCCTACGAAGTTATTCCCCATATAAATCAACTCAGTTCTCATTACCTTATTGTACCTATCTCTGATATTATGTTGACTGGTGAATTTGGGTCGATATAAGGGTTAAATCTATGACTCCTATTTTTCATGTGATTTGTATAGTGTGCGGGTTCTGATAGTCAATCCTATTTCCTCTCCTAAAAAAATTAAGGTTGTAATGGCGGGTGGTTTACCTTATTTGGTCTAAATTATCGGGCTTGTTCATCCAGGAGATCTTCTTGATTTCGACTAAAATCCTCTAGTCCAATTCCCATTTCACTTTTTGAATCTGAGGGTATTCCAAAAGGTTTAATACCATTTTTAGGAAAGAGGTCATCTAGCTCCAAAAAATCTCCTAAGTCTCCATTGATCTCATCGTTCATTAAGAATTCTTCCAAGTTTTTATGTTCTCCGAAGCCATTAGGAACTTGGAAATTATTTATTGTATAAACAGATGTTACATATAATGGAGGTATCCCCTCGTTAGCATTAAACATAACTTTTTCCCCCGAACTATAACGAAATTTTCTTGCCAAAAACGTCAATCCTAACATGTGCAGTAGCAAGCATGGACCTTCCTAGTATAATTAGAACCTTGTCATCCTCAGCAATGTCAAGGATAACGAAGTCTACTGAAAAATTAAACTTACCAATTTTACCAGGATGTTTTCAATGATTCCCTTAGGGGATTGCATCAATTTTTCTGCCATTTCTATTAGCATTCTAACAGGCTTGGGGTTACCTAAACCTAAACTATAAAACAAAGAAAATGGCATTACGCTAATGCTTGCTCCTAAGTAAGCTAATGCATTACTTACAATCATATTACCGACTATACAAGGAAGAATAAAACTCCCTGGATCCTTCCTCTTTGGTGGGAGCTCATTTCGCATGACTACTAAACATCAGGCATTTAGCTTGACCATAAACACCTCCTTAATTTTTGTTTTCTTGGACACGAGCTCTTGCAAACTTTTTGTATAATCTGGAGTTTGCCTAAGGGTGTCAATTAGAGGACTGTTAACCAGTACTTTCTCTAAATTCTCAAGGAATGTCTTTTCTTGTTCCTCAGCAATTCGTCTTTTTACCTTTTCAGCAAAGGTACCAATAACATGCTTTGATCTAGGAGTCTCGTTGCTTTCACCTGATTTCATGACATTTTCCTGCTCAATATTATTATGTACAAGAATAGTGTTAGAATTAAGAGAAGTAGAACAATGAGTATCTAGACTATTCTTCATAGCCATTGTCTTGACTTGATTGATCGATTTAGAATCATTAGTCATAGAAGCATGGACTGCTTGGGTAAGTTGTTGGACCTTTTTCTCCAGTCCCTTGATTGTTGAATTGTATCTCTTAAGGTTCGTGTCCATGCTTTCTCTAAATCTTTTCATCCATTCTTCGAAACCGTCTTGCCTTTTGGTTGATTCCTCCTAATATCTTCTGATGGTCTCCTCTAGACTAGACCCTCTATCCAAGGGTGAGTGGCTTCCTGATGGCCCTATTAGATATTTGGTAATTCTGACATTACTTTTCTATTCTCCATACCCAGTCGCCTTGATTCTCTTTACTTCTTCTTTTAAGTGGCAGTTCTTTCCTAAATGTGTTCCTCCACACATTTCACATCCTACTTGAATCGCATGCACAATTCATTTAAGTTTTCTCATGTTGCGACCTAGATCACTGAGCTTATTTGTGATTAGCCCTATTCCATTTGTAGCATGCTTCCTCCAAAACTCTATACTTCCCGTCTAGCATGCCATTTCTGAGAGTGGATAGCCATTTCTTGAATTGCCACAAGAGCCCTAGTGGCTGTCATTCCCGGGATTAGTCCATAAAAATCTAACATTCGACGGGTAGGAATCTCAAGTCCTTTATAAAATATGCTTACTTATTGGAAATTATTATGATCGTAAGTAGGACATTTGAATAGGTGGTCATTATACCTTTCTCAGGCCTGGTGTAAAGTCTCATTCTCTTCTTGCCTGAAATTACGAATATCCTCCAATTATTATGTAGTTCTAGAAGGTGGACAATATCTGAGAATGAAAACCTTTTTAACCAGGTCCCACGTATTGACATCTAGTGGTACACTTGCCAACCCATCTTGTTACAACACATGAGTGGTGATGGGAATACGCATAGCATGATCACGTCCTTTGATATCCCATAAATGTTGAAAAGACTGGTAATCTCCAAGACTTTTTCCACGTGCTTGTATGCATCATCATCCTTGTTCCTGGAAAAAAGTATTATCCTTTAACTATCGCAAGAGTTGATTTTTGATTTTAAAATTTACATTTCCCTCAATCTTAGTTCTCATTATTCTTGTCCTTCGATTATTTAGAACTAGACCCAAGTACTGCTCCATCGTGAGCGTCTCAATATCAATCTCACCCATCTCTTCAGCTTTTGATTTAGATGATTCTGATTCTTCAAAAGAGTAGATGTTATGAATAGACATTGACGTGATATCTTTTCTGGCTCAAAACTGTCTTTCTAGATCTGCGTAAGGGGTGAGTATCCTGAAGTTTCCCCTCCTAGTTATGTACCTGAAAATTTTATGAAAGCTTAGTAGAGTGTGAAAATTGAAAGAAATGACAAAGAATTAAAAATGCACAGATTTACAGAAATTCAAATTAAAAACAGATTTTAGCTCCCCGGCAACGGCACCAAATGGTGGTTCTGATTTCGCTAGGTTCGATTTATAGTCGCAACCTAACCTATAATTCCTATGATCTCAACCCTGTTGTTCACGGTAGTCGGGTGTCTAGTTCATAGTTATTAAGCCCCCAACTATCCTAAAGACCTGTCTAAGTGTCGACATTCCTCTACTCGACACTAAACCCTCCTAGAAGGATTTCTCGCACTTTATAAGTGCCTAATCTAATCCATGCAGTAATACGTCAATGATGAGGTGTCATTTTATACACTTTTTCAGGGTCATTTAACCCCCAAAATCATGCAAATATCCCTAATTATTGTACTTAATCATTTTTTTTATTATTTTAGCATTTGAGAAACACTTGAAGGAAAAGCACGTGACTTAGGCTTGATTCAGGAAGAAACTGGTCAAAAACGCAACTTTTCAAACTGGAAACTCCGATCCTGATGCCTTCACTAAAAGTGCCTATAAACTAGATTTTTGGACAAAAGTATGACTTCTCAGTAGGTGGAGATGACGTCAAAAAAACCTAATGACGCCGTCAGAATCATATGGTGACAATGTCACCAAGCGTAGCGACTGCGCCAAGAGTTTGCCGACAAAAGAAGACCATTAGGGTTTCGACGGGCCGACGGCATCACAAACCGTAGCGACGCCATCAGAACCCAATTTCTATATATACAACCCCTTTATTTTCATAAATTGGTGTGAAAACTTAGGATAACTCGTAACAATCCGCATTTTAGGTCATTTTACGTCAATAAACTCAACTATTTATTTTAAATTTTTACGCGTTTACTTTTAATTTCAACCGTTAAGTTAAATCGCGTAAACTTAAAATCAACAATCAACATAAACCGACATCAAACAAATAAAAGTTTACGTCAAATAAGTGTTATATAATTATTATGAAGATAATTTCTAACTTTTCATATTTTAATTTTATACGTTACGTAAAACATTTACGTTTCACAATATTTTGCATTTATGCATGCATGGAAACACCGACACCTTTCTAGACTTCAACAAATACCCACAATAATACTCAATACCCAAAAATTTTATAAAACTTACCCATATTCACAAACAAACCATCCCCATGTATATAAATACATAAATCATCCACTAAGTTTGCTTTTACTTACTATATATTAATCATTATCCAAGGTATAAACCCTAGCTTATTATCCTTCAAGTATAAGCCACTAAAGTTTTACTTTTGTCTCCCTATGGCCATAATCACACAGCAATAGACAAGCATGCATGAGCATGCTTGTGCCATCTTTTCCTACATGTCCCTAGCACATTGTTTTAGTATTTAAACCTTACCTCTTTTTACCTTATAAACACCAACACTTCTACACTTCTTTCACACAAAGTAAAAATCACACACATATCTCTTTTGCTCTCTCTTGTGTCCGGATCCAACAAACAACAACAAGAAACCATGATTTTCCAAGCAAGATTTGCAAGTATTTACAAGGGTTTAGGTTAGATAACAAACATTTGGGTTTGAGTTAGGTTTAGATTGTGTTTATCTTCATCTTCTTACACTCAAGGTCCATACAAAATCTCTACACCTTTATTTTATTTACATATTTATAAACATCTTGATTATTTAGTTAAATCACCACTTAGTTAATATTTTATATAGTTTTACAAGAAAATCAAGAATCATACATAAACAAGTAAATACATATACAGGGTGAAAATATGTTACAAATATGTTAGAATGCAAAAATATATTTAATTTGGTATCCTATATGTGTTACTTAAATTATTTAACAAGTTGTTGAAGTATTTGTTTAGAAATTAATTTATATAGTTTTATAAATTAATTATTGTTCTTGACATTTTATTTATAAAATGGAAGTAGTAAGGATGGATATAAATTAGTGTACTTTAATGATATAAATGAAGTTGTAATGGGAAAAACTAGTGGACTTGTAATAATAAAAACATGGTAAAAGTCACAAAGTAAAACATATTTATATAATTATAAAAATAGTTAAAATTTACTGTTTTGACATGATTTTCGAGGCAACGTAAAACCTTAATAATATGATAGTATGTCTTAAGACGATTCCGTACATATAAAGAACTCGAAAAACGGACTTAAAACAAAGAAGATATGAATTTTAGAAGTTTACCGACACACTATTTTGACAGCTATTGTTATAAATACCTACTGATCAGATTTTAAAACTGTGATTTGAGGGCTTTCGGGTCCGAACCGGCTTAAGTATAAAACTAGAATGTTGTTCGAAATGATATTTTATTATCAAAATGCGAGTTTTGAAGGCTAAAACTATAAACAAGTGAGTTAAAATCTATAAAAAAAACTAAACAACTTTTTATATAAAATTTCATGCACACTTTTATAAAAATGTGTTTGCTGTTTGGAAATAAAAATAGTGTTTACGAGTTTTTTTGGGTCCGTTATAATATAGAATTACTTGTATAATGTTTATACATGTTTTAAACTTTATAAATATTATTTTATAAACTAATTAAACTATATATAAAGTGCCGTTACAAAAATAATAAAAATATTAATCCAAGCGTTATCGACAATAATTATTTATCGGACAAAGGTAATATTTTACAAGTACATATGCATAGACATTAAATGACAAACGTATGTTTCGACTTATAAACTAAACAAAACTATTAGGAGGTGATATAACTTTATAAAATACATTGTTGTAATTATTTCAAGTACATTATACTTATCGGACCTATAATTGATTATGTTGCATTCCGGCTATTTGTGACGTCATTCTTTGTTGATTGTTACTACATTCGATACTTTCACTTAAGGTGAGTTTCATGGCCCCTATTTTACTTGTTTTGAACTATTTTGGGGAAGAATACATGCTCGTTTACCAACTTGTTTAATTATTCATTTACTAACTTGTTTAGATACTCGTTTTCATAACTCGTTTACATGATTGATTCCAAACTCATTTACATACTCTTTTTCATTCTCATTTATAAATCTCGAGGTGAGATACATTGCTTATTTTATAATTGGACACAAGTACCATACTTTTCAATGTTTACAATAATTACGTAGCGCGCCTAAGTAGCGATAACCCACAATGCCCACTATCATGAATTGTTAATTACTTGGTGTAAGCGCGAATGTTATAAATAGATCTATTTGGGATTGACATCCCCGTTCGGATGAGTAGCTTTGTTACCCATAAAGATTATAGCCTAAAACACGATCCGGAGGTCAAGGAGGATGAAAGAAATAGAAAGCCATATTATTAAATGTAGAGAGAGAAAAGGAAGATGTGTGTGTTTCTAGAGAGAGAAAGGAAACCCACTCACTTATGAGATACAAATGGTTATCCTCACCCCTCCATGGAAGTATGGAGGGGGTATTTATAGGCGTGTGACACTATAACTATCTTAACTTGACATTATTAGCCCCTACGTGTCACGCCTTACAATATCTAATGTAATTCCGTATAAGTCGACATATTTTAAGGCTAACAATCTTCCCCCAATATGTGGACATACGGAATTACTTACAATGTTCCTATCAAGTACAAATACATCTAAAATAAAGACTTCCAAAGTGCTTCCAGTGCTGAAGATGACGTCTTTGTCTTCTAGTCTTGATACTTGTACTCCAGCTTGGATCTTCTGTGTCCTTACTTGATCTGGAACCATTGTAGTATGCATGACTTGGAATAACTTCCCCCAATTCATGCAACATGTCTTGAAAAGCTTTTTTCATAGACTCCTTTTTGACGAAGTTTCTAAATCAGCTTCCCCCAAACTAACATCCATATCTTAAGCAGATTCTGAAACTTTGATGTAGTTCGAACGATCTTCTAACATTGACATTTAAAATGCACAGCGGAATTTTGTAGAAGAATCAGCCAACCACATCAACTAATACTGCTTCTATATTGTATCATGACATTTGGTCTTGGTGAATATTCGTTTGGGGGTACATGCGAGAAATCAGCAACAAATCTTCTCACTTGTGTAGAATACTTCACAAACCATACTAAGTAAAGTAGTATATACTACTTCCCCCCTGGAAGTTGACCTGATTACATCAAAGTACACGTTTTCCTCCATGATGGTTTTGAACTCTCGGAAGCATCATTGACGTGTACGACCATATACTCGAGAAGTTCTTGTCTTAAGCAAACATCTTGAAAAATTATGAATGACATTCATAACTAGACATTGTTAGTCCTTATGCGTCACACCTATATTAAAATATGTAATTCCGTATAAGTTGACATATTTTAAGGCTAACAAGCTCTCACTAGTTTCGACAAACCGAACTAACGGACGTATACCATGTCGGATTTAGATGTTACGGGTTGACATCTACACGGGGCTATCAATTACATTAAATTACACACATACAAGTCGTAGCATCAGTGTCATGAGCTTAGTGCATTCGTAATTACATTTTGTGATATTGTATGTGTTACAATAGTCATACACTTTGAAATCTTGTGGTTCACACTACTTTTATTGAACGTCACTAATTGTTAAATACTTTTTGTGATACTGTGGTGAAGCACTAGTCACTAAACACTTTTCATAATACTGTGAGTGATGCCGTAGACATTATACTATGTTGGTCCTACATTTATACTTACACAAACCTATAAACTGACCAACTTTATGTTGACACATTTAAGCATGTATTTCTTAGGTGAATAAGATGCTTGACGTAATATGATGTGCATTGGAGTCCAAATTTTACAAGAATACTTTCATGGATTTCTACATACATTCAAATTATTAAATCTCGTTGTACTATTTCAAGTCTTTCATTTTGATGCAAAATTTAGGACAAACGATATAACAAGTTCAATTTCAGGAAAATCAACGAAATTACTTTTCAAACGACTTATTTAGAGGTCGTTCTCTCATATCTTGTGCTAATGTATTATGAAGTAACGCTCCCGGATATTTTTCCGCTGCGACCTATTTTGGGATGTTACAGAACTTTTAGTGCTACCATTGATGATTTTTAGTGTTTTTTAACCCTTTTGTACTCACATACTCATAAGTTTAAGTGAAGTGAAGTTCCTTTACCCATTTAATCATTCAATATGTCTATGTGTTGTTCGATTATCTGTTCTTCACTTTCTATTAACATGTTAGGCTAAATTAATTAGTGTTTGCTTATAATTGCATAAAACCTAGTTTGTAATCTTTAATATGTATTGCTTCTTGTTAGTGGTGTGTGCGTTAGGCTCTAGAAAACTAGCTATAAAATATTACATTAGCATAGACGTCTAGGGAAACGTGATTAGGTTAGATGAAACCTACATCTAGTTCTTCATAACTATTATAGTATTAGGTAGATTCTTCTTAAGTATTTATTGCGCGTGGTTTAACTGTTGGTTGGAAAAGCGCATTCGGAGTTGCTTGCTTAGGTGATCACGTAGACGCGAAACTAACCAATTCGCATTAGGAAAAGAGGAATACTTACACATTACACTAACGAGGGTGACAAGCAATAAGATTAAAGAGAGAGCAAATAAGGAGTAATGAATAATTAAGTGAGCATATCTTTTTACCTATACGAGTTTTCCACCAATTTACTTTTCTGCATAATTAGATTAGATTTATGATTAGTTGTTAGCTTAATCAAACCCTCTTCAAAACCCGAGATTTACTTACTTTCTAAAAAATATAAAAACCCAAAAATACTCTTCCCTCAATCTTTAGACCATAAACCTACCTTACTATTCCCCTAGAGAACGATCAATCCCCTGGTATTGCCTATACTACACTACCATGATTAGGTACACTGTAGGAGGATTGTAAAACTTCTTTCGAAGGTTTACAAATTGACAAGTCAAGTTTTTGGTGCGGCTGCCGGGGAATAATCTATGTTTTAGATTCTATTTATCTTAGGTCTACTCACTAGATTCCTATCAAGTGAGATTTTCTTTTTCTTTTTAGTTAGCTTTCTTGTACTTTGTCTTTTCTATGTTCCCTTTGTTTTGTAACCCTTTTTTTCTTTTTCCATCATGATGGACGGAAATCAACCCCGTACTTTAAGAGATTATTCCCGACCAAGCCACGAGGGCTATCGAAACACCATTGTGCTCCTCGAAGGAGACAATGTGGTGCCTCTGCGATCCGACACCATCCGATTGGTGCAAAACCAGATGTGCATCCCACGAAATCCGATCCGAAGATCCAAACCAACACCTTAATGATTTTCTAAACTTGTGGACTCACTTGACCTTAATGGTGAAAATAGGGAAGGGACGCGACTGCGTTTATTTCAATTTTCCCTTCGCGATCAAGCTAGCAATTGGCTTGAACGTTTACCCGCGGGATCCATCTCCACTTAGGAGGATCTCACTACCCGTTTCCTTGCTCAATTTTTCCCACCAGGGAGAACTACCAAAGTTATAAATGACATCTTGATGTTCCAACAATATCATGGTGAATCTCTTTCTGAAGCATGGACTCGTTTCAAGGACTAACTTCAAAAATTCCCTCATCATGGCATCAATCTTTGGCTCTAAGTCCAAATCTTTTATGACCATGTCAATCAAGCCACAATCACTCGGCCGGTGGCAAGCTACGTGACAAAAGTGCCAAGGAATCTTGGGAACTAATAGAGGACCTCGCCCTCTATGACAACAAAAGTTGGAATGACCAAAGAGACATTGCTAAACCGGTCAAGACGATCTCTTTGCCTCAAGATGTCCCGAGTACATCCGATCGTCGTCTCGTTGAGCTAGAAAATCAAGTCCAATGCTTGATGGAAGCTCACCTTGCTCCTAAACCATCTGTTTATGTGAACAAAATCGATTCTTCATGTGAAATTTGTGGCGGTCCCCATAACACTTAATATTGCATTGAAATCTCAAGCAAGCTTTTGTTGATTGTGCATCCTCGCGTACTAACAAAGCGGGAGGTAAGTGGTTAAATTTTAAACCCGATCAAAATAACCTTGGTGACACCTATAATCCATCATGGAAAAGTCACCCGAAACTTAGGTGGAGGCAACCTCAAAATTCTTAAAATAATTTTGAAAACCCACCTAATCGTTTTCAAACAAACGGTTCATTCCCGAACCGTACCTTCAACAACAATCCTCAAAATTTTAATAATCAATCAAATCTTGAAGGATTGGTGTCCAACTTTATGGAATCTTAAGACGCTCGGTTATCCAAGTTTAAAGCCGATTTCAAACAGCAAAAAAGCGATATGACCAATAAAATTGACACTTTCGTGAAGGCTATCAATTACCAAATAACGGGTGCACTTCCAAGTGACACGGTTAAGAACCCGAAATTGCATGTTAGTTCCACCTCTTCAGTTTCATCGGCGCGTTCTTACCCAATGGAAGATCCCCAAAGATCTTATGATCCTTCAATTCGGTCAATGCTATCAAAACGTGTTTGAAATCAACGAATACTTTTCAAAAAGACCAACCACAAATTAAAACTTTAACGGTCAACGAAGTTGAAACATCAAAATCAAAAGAACCCAAAATAGCTCTAGAAGATGAATTCAAGGATTTTCATCTTAATCTACCAGTTCTCGAGGGTCCTTAGTTAGGCAAAAATGGGTCCACATTCATTCAAAGCGAAATGCAAAAGAAAATTAAAGATCCCAGATTGTTCATCTTACCTTGTAAACTAGGGGACTCCAATTCTTTTGATACCTTATCTGATTTAGGATCATGCGTGAATTTAATCCTATTATATCTCTTCAAAACGCTAAAAATTGGATTATTAGAAGAGACCAAGAATTTCCTAGGGTTAGCAGATGGAACTAAGTCGTATCCCATAGAAATTGTGAAAACTGTAGAGGTATATGTAGGGAAGTTAAAACTTTTGGAGGAATTTTATGTCATAGATATGGAAAAAAGACCCTATGTGCACTTTACTTGTTGGAAGAGGATTTTTAGTGACCGTCAGTGTCGTAATAGATTGTAAGAAATCTAAGATAGCGGTAGGAGAAGGAATTACTAGGTCAATATATAGAGTTAAAGAGATTGGCCTAGGTCATGAGGATACCTCATATTGGACTACCATAGCAAGAAGAAAGTCTTATGACCCGTGACCTAGTACGAATCACATAGGTGCCCGACCCCCTTACTATTTGGAGAAAGACTTTACAGATAACCATGTACCTGGGGAATGGGAAATAGTTAGGGACGCTGAACTTAATCCCTTTAAGGATGACCTAGTGTTTAGGAAAATGGTGAAATTCCTAGAAGCCATACTGATTAACATTAAGGAAAATATGTGGGAATTGGAAGATGATATGTATTGTGAGAAAGAAATTAGATTGGACATAAGCCACCAAAAGGAAAGGAGATGGTGCGTGGCACATATAGGATTTGAAAATTTTGAATACCGATGGAGAGAAAATTTTGAAAGAGTCTATTCAAATAATTTCCCCACAGCTAGGAAACTATCTGCGAAAAGAAATCCGTTGTCCCCCCGTGGGCCACCCCAATCGATATCATCGACTTGGAACATTTCTATGATGCCTAGGAAAATGACTCTGAGTCTAGCTACAAGACTCGTTAATAGAGAAAAGCGTTCATTGGGAGGCAGCCTAATCTTTTTATTTCATGCATTTTAGGAGTGTCATGTGTTTAATTTTCATTAATATTGGTTTCTTTATAGTGTTTAAATAGATGTGATCATGCTTTTGCATTTGTTTATTAACCGTCTTAATAATGCAAATCAAAGGTATTTTGCAAAAAATAAGTGTAAGGGAAATATTCGGTTTTTGAAAACCATTTTCAAACATATAAAATAGATAATTTTAAGTTAATTCACATTTTATGTTTCGTTTGTTTGAGTCATATGTTGTACTAACCATTTTTGTGGTTTATGTAGTGATTTTTCTAGGAAACAAGTAATAGGATATTTTTGTAGAAATTTTTCAAGAAAATAAAAATGCAAAACCTGTCAGACATTCTTGACGGCGTCAAAGTTTATTCCTGACGACTTCAGAACTGCAGCAGTGAAGAAATCCGCATTTTTTCATATTTTGGAAAATATATTTTTGTTTAATTTACAGAATTTTTAATTTTCTAGATTTTACGATTACATTAATACTAACATTCTATCTTTATTACTTTCTTAGGATTTTGGTTTATGATTATAACAGGATTGTATATTATTAACCGTTGACTTTACGCGTTGGATATAAGCTTTGTTTGTCTTTGAGCGACATTGATTTCAAGGTTTATCTTAGATAAGAAGAGTCCGGAAGTTCTTTGGATTTTCACTTGGACGATTCTTGGATGAAGATTTAGCCAGATCATTTGGTTTCTTCTCCAATATTGAGCAAACCCTGAGAGTATTACTTTCTCTCTCTTTTTATTTATCTTCCCTTTATTTATTTTTTGGGTACTTGTAAAACATTGGGGACAATGTTCAAAATAAGTGTAGGGGGAAATAAAAGCCTTAGAAATTATTCTTTCATTTGCATTTGCTTTGTCTTTAAAAAGATGTGTAATATACCGAAACATAGTTTAGGACGGTAATTTTGACCAATATTAAATTTTTTATGGCATATATCGGTGAAACCGTAGTAGTAGAAGTGTCTCATGGATAGGAGCGATATAACTAGCACAAAAACCCTACCACTAAAAAATTCCACCCCAAAATGTGAGGTTCTCCCCTAGATCTTTTGGAATAAAAGCATTCATCTTTAATGCATATGAGAGTGTACCGATAGTATTAGAGATTCTAGATATTGCTTTACCGGTGCATCCCGAGACCGCTAGTGAGATCGCATTCGTGTGATTAGGATTTACTAATTGATAAGAGGCATTAGGATAACACTTTTTTAGCATGCGTTTGTTATGGTTATGATGATCTCATTGGTCATATAACTACCCCCACACCCTTGCTATGCACTTATTTTTAGTGCAAGATACCCCTAGTACACCCCTCCGAGCCTATCTTTTTCATGGTTCTCGTAATTTTCTGGTGGATTCCAGATTATTAATGAAGATCATTATTCACACCTCACTTAAATGTTACACCCAAATCGTCGTAGCCTTCTTTGTATTTACTCATTTTTTATACTTTATTACATGGTTGCTAAGTCGAGTTTATTGTTAGTGTACATAGTTTTGAGATGATTGGAATTCATGGTAGTTTTATTTTATGGAGAAATAAGGAAGAAAATCAAATTATTACCCCCATACATGACTTATTGTACTCCATGTTTGTTGATCCATCTAAATTTGGGTCATTAGTTAGTTATTATTGAGTTATTAAAAACCCTCACATTAGGGTGTCAAAATAAACCCCTGAGTCTAGTATATATTATATTTTCATACGATGGCAGGGCAATAAGTGAAAAAAAAAATAAAAAGAAATCGAAAAAAATAAAAGAAATCAAAAAAAATAAAAGAAATGAAAAAGCCAAAAAATATGTTAGAATATACGGACTGCCATCCTGCTCATGTTTATGTCAAAAAAGAGTCAAGAAAAGAAAAGAAAGAGTTTGATGTAGAGTCATATACGATTGTCCTAGTTTTTGTCGAGTCTTGGCTTAGCAATGCCTTTTTACATGTTATCGTGTGAATGATTAACTTGCCACCAGTAAATTTTCCCCATTATCCCTAACCGTTTCCTTTAGCCTACACCAAACATTACAACCCTTTAAAAGACCTCTTTGATAGTAATTCGTAGGTGCTTACGCCAAAGCGGTGGATGTTTTGATCCTTTATCAAGCTTATGGTAATCTATATGCTATGACAGGTAGTGAGTGTTAATTTTCCCGTTTCCTATATTGTTATAATTGATTATTACACCGAGTGAAAGAGAAAATCTGATGAGGTGTCATTTTATACACTTTTTCGAGGCCATTTAACCCCTAAAATTATGCAAATATGCCCAAATAATTTACTTAATCGTTTCTTTTTTATGTTTTAGAATTTGGGAATCATTTGGAGGAAAAACACGTGACTTGGGCTCGATTCGGGAAGAAACTAAACAAGAATACAACTTTGTAGCTGATACATTGGTCGATTTTTAGGGGTTTTAAACCCTTTTATACTCATTCTTACTCCATGTTCAATTGAAGTGAAGTTCCTTTACCCTTTTAATCATTCAATATGTCTATGTGTTCTTTGATTAATTGTTCTTCGCTTTTAATTAACATGCTTGGCTAGATTTATATGTGTTTGCTTATGATTGCATGAAACTTAGTTGTTAATCTCTTTTATTATTGCTTCTTGTTAGTGGTGTGCACGTTAGGCATTAGAAAACTAGCTATTCGATCTTCATATCATAGCATATACATCTAGTGAAACGTGATTAGGTTAGAGGATATCTGTGATTAGATCTTCATATCTAGATCACCTTAGGGTGGATTCCGAATTAAGTATTTATTATGCATGAATTTAATATTTGACGTGAGCGGTGTCTGCAGGTAACCACCGTCTAGGTTGTCACGTAGATAGCGGACTTGACCAACCCACTGCTGAATTAGGGGAATACTTACACATTACACTAACGAGGGTGGCGGGCAATAAAATCAGAGAAAACAACTAGGGAGTAGTGCATGATTAGGTGAACAAGTTTTTTTAACCACACGAGTATTTCCATCAATTTACTTTTCTGCATAATTAGAATAGAATTGGTAGTTCAATTAGTTTAATCAACCCACTCTTCAAATTCGATATTTTACCTGCTATCTAAAAAACATAAATATACAAAAAATACTCTTCTCTCAATCTTTAGACCTTAGTAAACGTACAATTCAAGCCTACCTGAACTATTCCCCTTGAGAACGATAATAACCCCCAGAGTCTTGCGTATACTACACTATAACGATTGGGTACTCTGCCTAGAAGGGTTGTAAAACTTCTACGTTTTGAAAAATTCCATATCAAGTTTATGGCGCCATTGCCGGGGAATAGCCTAGGTTTCAGATTCTATCTAGCTTAGGTCTACTCACTAGATTCATATCAAGTGAGATTTTCTTTTTCTTTTTAGTGTAGCTTTGTAGTAGTCTATCTTTTCTTTGTGTTATTCGTTTTGTAATCTTCATTTGACTGTTCCATTCTTTAATATAGAGAACGCAAATCTATTTGACCCACCTGAATTTCTTGAAGCCCCCCCCCCCCCCCCCCCCCCCCCCCCCCCCCCCCCCCCCCCCGGGAAAAAAAAATTTTTAAAAAAAATGTGGAAAATATAAAAATGTGTTGAGAAAGAAAACAATTTGACAAAAATAATTTCCTTAAGTAATGAAATAGTTTTCAATGCTGAATCTGTTGATACACCCTATGTATCCCTATTCTGACAGATTGATGAATCAACATGCGAGTAGTAGTTAATGACGTAACTTAAACAAGGAGTATTTTAACAGGCAAATAAGTAGGTTTAGTGAACGTAACTTGGCATTCCCTTGCATGATAGGTTTTAGGAAGTTCGTTGCATACTTTGATCCCAACTTGTCAATGAACTTAATTACACGTAAAGCCATAAACACTATAATGGTAAACCAACTGGCAAGTAGGGACGCTAATGTTTTTGCAATCGTTAGGAATATTAGAGTGTATGTTGGAAGTTTTACTTATACGACGGCTTTCACTGTTTTCTAGGATATAAGAAATACATAGAGATTGGCTTATCTGAGGTAGTAATGGGAAAGCCTTTTAAGGATCTTACTCATTTGGAAGATGATTTAGTAAAGGCTTGATCTCATTCACTAGGCTTTGGGATACTTATATTTTTCAAACGCCTCACACGATACCTAGGTTAAAAATTAGGGATACCATCAATGGAGTAAAGTCCCATCACTTTAAGTACTTAGTGACGGTGATAAGATGAGTGTACTTAAGTATTCCCATGAAAATAATAAGTAGATATCGATGTATAAGGGTTGATTGAAGTTAGGACATGAATACCAAGTGGATGAAAACATGAAAGAATGGCTTACACGTGGATATGTGAGCATTCACGAAACGACCTAGGAGAATGACTTCGAGTCTAGCTACAAGACTCGTTAATAAAGAAAAGCGCTTATTGGGAGGCAACCTAATCCTTTTATTTTATTCATTTTAGGAGTGTCGTGTGTTTTTAATTTTTATTTGTTCTTATATGTTTGAATTATATGTGATCATGCTTTATTTTGTTTTTAACTTCGTCTTAATTGCAATCTAAGGTATTTTGCATAAAATAAGCGTAGAGAAAAATATCCGGTTTTTAAGAACCATTTCAAACATGTAAAATAGATAATTTAAGTTAGTTCACATTTTATGTTTGTTTGTTTTGAATCAAATGTTCGTACTAACCGTTTTTGTGGTTTATGCAGAAAATTTTTCCAGGAAATAATTAATAGGTTATTATTGCAGAAATTTTTCCAGAAAACAAAAACGCAAAACCTGTCAGGTGTGCCTGACGGCGTCAAGATTTATTCTTGACGGCGTCAGCACTGTAGCAGAGGAGAAAATCCGCGTTTATTTTGAATTTTTGAAAAGTTATTTTTGTTTAATTTCCAGAATTTTTAATTTTCCAGATTCTTGCAGAAAACCATGATTACATTAGTACTAACATTCTATCTTTATTGCTTTCTTAGGATTTTTTATTTATGATTAATAAATGTTGTATATTATTTACCACCGATTTTACGTTGGGTATAGTTGTTCTTGTCTTTGACTTTCATGTTAAATTAGACAAGGAGAGTCCGAAAGTTCATTGGATTTTCACTTGGACGTTTCTTGGATGAAGATTTAGCTAGAATCATTTTGTTTCTTCTCCGATATTGAGCAAACCAGGGGGTATTATTTTCTCTCGCTTTTTATAATCTTCCCTTTATTCGTTTTTCGAGTACTTGTAGAACATTGGGGACAATGTTCAAAATAAGTGTAGGGGGTAATAAAAGCCTTAGAGATTATTCTTTCATTTGCATTTGTTTTGTTCTTAAAAAGATGTGTAATATACCAAAACATAGTTTAGTAAGGTAATTTTAACCCAAATTAAAAAAAAATTATGGCACATATTAGTGAAACTGTAGTATTAGAAGCGTCTCATGGATATGAGTTATATTACTAGTACAAAAAACCCTACCACTAAAAAATTCCACCCACAAAATATGAGGTTCGCCTCTAGATCTTTAGGAATAAAAGCATTCATATTTAATGCTTATGAGAGTGTACCAGTAGTATTATAGATTCTAAAACTTGCTTTAGCGATGCATCCTTAGACTGCTAGTGAGATCGCATTCATGTGGTTAGGATTTGCTAAGTGATAAAAGGCATTAGGATAACCCTTGTTTTAAGCATGTGTTGTTATGGTTATTATGATCTCATTGGTCATATAACTACCCACACACCCTTGCTATGCACTCATTTTTAGTGCAAGATACCCCTAGTACACCCCTCTAAGTCTATCCTTTTCGTGGTTCTCGTAATTTTCTGATGGATTCCGGATCATTAATGAAGAGCATTGTTTACACCCCACTAAATTTTACACCCAAATCGCCTTAGCCTTCCTTGTATATACTCATTTTTAGTACATTATTGTTATCACAATTGTTTAACACTAGTTAATTTTTTACTGCATGGTTGCTAAGTCGAGTTTATTGTTAGTGTATACAGTTTTAGGACGATTGTGATTCATGGTAGTTTTTATTATTTGGAGAAATGGGGAATAAGGTTTAATTACTACCCCTATACATGCTTAATATACTCCATGTTTTGTTGATCCTTCTAATTCGGGTCATTAGTTAATTTATTATTAGGTTATTAAAACACTCAAGTATAGGGGTGCCATTATAAACCCCGTTTCATTTATATTTATTTTATTTTTAGAAGATGGCAGAGCAAAAGTGTATATAAAAAATAACAAAATAAAAAAAATAGAAAAAAATGAAAAAAAGCAAAAGAATATGTTAGAATACACGGGCTGCCATCATTGTCCTAGTTTTTCTCGAGTCTTGACTTAGCAACACATTTTACGTGTATTCTTGTGAGTGATTAGCTTGCCACCCGTAAATTTCCCCTATTATCCTTAACTGTGTTTTCCTTGACCCTGCACCTAACGTTACAACCCTTTAAAATACCTCTTTCATAGTAATTCCTAGGTGCTTACGCCAAAGTGGCAGAGGTTTTGATCCTTTATCAAGCTTATGGTAATCTATATACTATGATAGGTAGTGATTGTTTATTTCTTTCGTTTCCTATATTGTTATGATGCGTATTTTCTTTTAAAATATATTTTTATCAAGTTTTAAATTTTAAAACTCGATCTACCTAACGACGCACTAACGGGCAGTGAACCCGATCGTGGGTAGTATAGAATGGTAAATCCGAGGTCGTCCCAAGAGCTAAGGTGTAATTAGTTTTAATTTGAAATGTCACGTTTTAAAAATGGTTTTTGATTTTAATTGAAAGAAAATAGAAAAACGATAAAATAAATAACTGAAATTGAAAGGATAGGAGATATCAAGAGAGAAAACGTGCTAACCTAGTTACTTTATTACTATTGTTATGAAGACAATTTCATGTGCAATGTTAAACTATGGTTTCATTACTGGTTTCTAAGGTCGATAGACTTGAATGTGCATATGCAGTCTATCCTATACTCCCTGCGATTTCGAATCAGTCCCGAATCATCTGGGAGGTAGGTTATCCAGGTTACAGTGATTAATCCTAACTATTCCCAAAACATATCTAATAACCTATAAAGATTATTAACCCCCTCTGAAAGAGTTCCTGTGCTTTTTAAGTATTGAGTGATAAGTGCGGTGACCGGTCAGTTCCTACACCAGGTAAAGAGTTAGTGATCCTCCCTAGTACCCATTGGATCCCATCATGACAAGATAATCTATTAATGGGGCAAGCTAGGTCCAAACCACCCGTACTACCAAAACCCAGGGTTACACGATAGTCAAGGAATATCTAATGAAACCATAATTTAACAGGAAACAATCATAACAAAAGTAAATTCATAACTAGGCCAGCACTTTAAGTGCTTAGCCGCTCATGGTAACGGAAACACAGTAAGAGATAGAAGAAATCATATATTGAAAACTCATAATTCTTATAGGATTCGTATTTTGAACGATTAAATACAAAAAGTAAGTAAAGTGTGATCTCCCTTGGACTCTAGGTGGAATTCTTTAAAGGTTGGAAGCCTTTGTCGCCTCTCCAATTGGTTGTGGAGGAAGTGATGTCGGAATAGCTTGAATGAGGCCTCTATTTATAGATATCGTACATGTTACGGCGTAACCAATAAAGGTGTTACGCCGTAACCAACTTACACGACATTCCATAATTAAGCAGCTGTTACGGCGTAACCAGATATGGTGTTACACCGTAACCTTCATATAACTTCCATATGTACGTGATCTTCATTCCATATTTGTGGATCTTCATGGTTACGGCGTAACTGGATAAGGTGTTACGCTGTAACGATAACTTTAACGAGATTTCCTTCCAAATATAGGGTTACGGCGTAACTAGATATAGTGTTACGCCGTAAAGTCTTCCTTGATCTTCGTACTTGCTTAATTTATGTTACGGCGTAACCATTTTTGGTGTTACGCTGTAACATTCTTCAGAATTTACACTTTAAGTCCCTTTTCTCTTATTTCTTGTTACTTTCCTGCATTTCACTTGAAAACTACAAAATAACAGAAAATATCTCGTTTTCGAGTGTTAGTGAAATATTTGTAGGTATTTTAGGGGGTATTTTGCTACCAAAAAGTATTAAATATTTGATGTTATCATGTTATAATTCATTATTACACCGAGTGAAAGAGAGATCCAAACACTTATGTGAGGTGCTAGTATATAACTTTCGTGATTTTAATTACGAGGTTGATCCGGTTGTGCCATAAACTATCTTTATTGAGTAGGTTAAATGCCCCCGACTTTGCTATTTACTAGGTAGAAAAGCTCATTTGCTTGAGGACAAGCAAATCCCAAGTGTAGGGGTATTTGATGAGGTGTCATTTTAAACATTTTTTCAGGGCCATTTAACTCCAAAATCATGCAAATATGCCCAAATAATGCACTTAATCGTTTCTTTTTGATGTTTTAGCATTTAGGACGCATTTGGAGGAAAAACACGTGACTTGGGCTAGATTCTGAAAGAAACTAGACAAGAATACAACTTTTCATGCTTGCGACTTCCATTCTGACACTTTCACCAAAAGTGCCAAGAAAGTGAATTTTTAATTAAGTTTGTGACTTCTCAGACGGTGGAGACGACATAAGAATTTACTACTGACGCCGTCATTATTGAAGAGCGATGACGTCACCACGCATTGTGAAGACATCACCATAGCCGACAAAGAGAAGCCCATTGAAGTTTTGGCGGGCTGACGGCGTCAGGAAACCCTAGTGACGCCGTCAGGATCGATTTTCTATATATATACAAACCTTATTTTTTATATTTTAGGGTGGAAAACGGGAGGAAACTTAGGAGAACTTTGTAGCTGATACATTGGTCGATTTTTAGGGTTTTTAAACTCTTTTGTACTAATTGTTACTCCATGTTCAATTGAAGTGAAGTTCCTTTACCCTTTTAATCATTCAATGTGTCTATGTGTTGTTAGATTAATCGTTCTTCGCTTTCAATTAACATGCTTGGCTAAATTTAAATGTGTTTGCTTATGATTGCATGAAACTTAGTTGTTAGTCTCTTTTATTATTGCTTCTTGTTAGTGGTGTGGACGTTAGGCATTAGAAAACTAGCTATTCAATCTTCATATCATAGCATAGACGTCTAGTGAAACATGATTAGGTTAGAGGATACATGTGATTAGATCTTCATATCTAGGTCACCTTGGGGTGGATTCCGAATTAAGTATTTATTATGCATGAATTTACTATTGGACGTGAGCGGTGTCTACAGGTAACCACCGTCTAGGTTGTCACGTAGATAGCGGACTTGACCAACCCGCTGCTGAATTAGGGAAATACTTACACATTACACTAATGAGGGTGACATGCAATAAAATCATAGAAAACAACTAAGGAGTAGTGTATGATTAGGTGAACACGTTTGTTTAACCATACGAGTTTTTCCATCAATTTAATTTTCTGCATAATTAGAATAAAATTAGGAGTAGTTTAATTAACCCACTCTTCAAACCCGAGATTTTACTTGCTTTCTAAAAAAACATAAAAATACAAAAATATACTATTCTCTCAATCTTTAGACCTTAGTAAACGTACAATTCGAGCCTACCAAAACTATTTCCCTAGAGAACAATAATAACCCCTCGAGTCTTGCCTATACTACACTACAACGATTAGGTACTCTGCCTAAGAGGGTTGTAAAACTTCTGGGTTTTGCAAAATTCCGTATTATAATCCAAACACTTATGTGAGGTGCTATTATGATTATCGTGCTTTTAATTACAAGGTTGATCCGGTTGTGCCATAAATTATCTTTACTTAGTAGCGGTTAAATACCTTCGACTTTGCTATTTACTAGGTAGATAAGCTCATTTGCTTGAGGACAAGCAAATCCTAAATGTAGGGTTATTTGATGAGGTGCCATTTTATACACTTTGTCGGGGTCATTTAACCTCCAAAATCATGCAAATATGCCCAATTATTATACTTAATCGTTTTTTGTTATTTTAGCATTTGAGAAACACTTGGAGAAAAAACATGTGACTTGGGCTCGATTCGGGTAGAAACTAGACAAAAACACAACTTTTCAAGTTGGCGACTCCCATCCTGACGCCTTCACCAAAAGTGCCAAGAAATTGGATTTTTGGACGAATAGTGTGACTTCTCAGTACGTAGAGATGACGTTAGAAAAACCTATTGGCGTCGTCAGAATCATATGGCGACGGCATCAAGAGTTTGCCAAAAAGAAGACCATTAGGGTTTTGACGAGCTGACTGCGTCAAAAACCCTAGTGACGCCATCACAACACAATTTCTATATATACAACCTCTTTATGTTCATAAATTGTTGTGGAAACTTGGGAGAACCTTTAGTGCAGCTACCATTGATGATTTTTAGGGTTTTTATAACCCTTTTATACTCACATACTCACATGTTTAATTGAAGTAAAGTTCCTTTCCACATTTAATCATTCAATATGTCTATGTATTGTTTGATTATCTGTTCTTCGCTTTCTATTAACATGTTAGGCTAAATTAATTAGTGTTTGCTTATGATTGCATGAAACGTAGTTTGTGATCTTTAATCTTTATTTCTTCTTGTTAGTGGTGTGCGTGTTAGCCTCTAGAAAACTAGCTATAAAATATTACAATAGCATAGGCGTCTAAGGAAACGTGATTAGGTTAGATGAAACCTACATCTAGTTCTTCATAACTATTTGAGTATTAGGTATATTCCTTCTTAAGTAGTTAGTGCGCGTGGTTTAACTATTGGGTGGGAAAATCGCATTCGGAGCTGCCTGCTTAGGTGATCACGTAGACGCAAAACTAACCAATTCGCAATAGGAAAAAGGGAATTCTTACATATTACACTAACGAGGGTGAAGGGCAATAAGATTAGAAAGAGAGAGAAAAACTAGGCAGTAATGCATGATTAAGAGAGCAATTTACTTTTCTACATAATTAGATTAGATTTAGGAGTAGTTATTAGCTTAATCAAACCCGAGATTTACTTGCTTTCTAAAAAATATAAAAACACAAAAATACTCTTCCCTTAATCTTTAGACCCTAGTAACGTACAATTCGAACCTACCTCACTATCCCCCTAGAGAACGATCAATCCCCCGAGTCTTGCCTATACTACATTGCAACGATTAGGTACACTACCTACAAGGATTGTAAAACTTCTTTCGAAGGTTTATAAACTGACGCATCAGTCAATCCCTTACATTAAGAACATATGCCATCCTATTCCTAGTATCCAAATAAACTACCTTTTAACGGTTTCAGCTTAATAAATAGCTTAAAGGGATCGACACTAGCCTCAACACTACCAAAACGCGAGGATTAGATAACAAGCAAATAAGATATCCTAATAAATGACAACTAAATTATGGAAACAAGCCTCATTATAATAATAAATACATAACTAGGCTAGCACTTATGTTTCTTAGCCACTCATGCTAAAGAATGCAGAAAATATAATGAAGTAAACGTTTGATCGATTGAACATTATAAAATCTTACAAACTGTTGATGAATGTATAATACAAATACGATTAAAAGATAATCCTCTCTTGGAATGGTGGTGATAGATATTGAAAAACGACTCCTAAAGCAGCCCTTATCTCCGACTTCCCTCTCCAATGTGTGTCGAATAGCAGAGAATTTTGCATGTATTTATAAGTTCATATCAGCTACGGCGTAGCCATAAAAGATGAGCTACGCAGTAGTTCCATAAATGCAGATATCCACGTGTAATCTTCATTAGCTACGGCGTAGTCCTTGGTGTGGATCTACGCCGTAGTTCCTTCAAGTGTAAAATCTTCATTCAGGCTATGGCGCAGTCCTTACGGGCCAACTACGCCGTAGTTGGTCTTGGTCCACATTTCATGGCTACAACGTAGTCCTTACGGGTCTGCTACGCCATAGTTTTCTCCTAGAAAACCTCCTTTGTGCATTTTTTATCACGCACCCTTCCATTTACGCATCTTTCTGCTCCAACGCTCATATTTTCCTAAAAGCGAAGTAAGAAGCAATTAAGTACATATTTTAACAGAAATTTAATAATAATGAGCATTTTATAAAGGATTTTGATATTAAAAAGCATAAAGTATTTGATGTTATCATATATATGAACAACAAGAAAAAGAATACGAAAAAACTAAAATGTCCTTCTTTTGCTAGTCCCTGAAGTCAAACAGTATCCAAGTTCTAGGCAAATGTGATGCGTATTTTATTTTAAAATATATTTTATTCAAGTTTTAAATTTATAAAACTCGCTTTACCTTTACAAACGCACTAACGGGCAGAGAACCCGGTCATGAGTAGTGTAGAGATGGTAAATCCGAGGTCGTCCTAAGAGCTAAGTGTCAATTAGTCTTAATTTGAAGTGTCACGTTTTAAAGTAGTTTTAAGATTGATTTTGAGATAAACAAGAAAGTAAATATGCAGAAATTAAAAGAGATAGAAGTAATCAGGGAGAGAAGCGTGCTAGCCTAGCCTTTCCATTACTACCGTTATAACTATGTTTTCCTGTGCAATGTTACACCATGGTTTCATTAGTGGTTTCTAAAGTCGACAGACCTGAATAGATATCTTTAGTCTATCCTATAATTCTTGTGATCCTGAATCCCTTGAAAGTTACGAAGGTAGGGCAACCATGTCATAGTGATTAATCTCAACTATCCCAAGAACTAGTCTAATAACCTATACATATTATTAACCCTCTCTAAAAGAGTTCATGTGATTTTTAAGTATATTAAGTGATAGAGGCGGCAACAGGGTTAGTTCCTACACTAGGGTTAGAATAATCATCCAACCCTAGTACCCTGCTATGATTAACATGATCTAAACCACCCGTAATACTACCAAAACCCAAGATTACACGATAGTCAAAGGATATCCAACGAAACCATGAACTAACAGGAAACAAGAATTTTACAATAGTAAATTCATGACTATGCTAGCACTTGAAGTGTTTAACCGCTCATGGAAACAACAAAACAAGAATTAATAAAGATAATCATGGATGGAAAACTCATAATTCTTACAAGAGTCATTTATGTACGATTAAATACAAAAGTAAATTAAGTGTGATCTCTCTTGGACTTCTGGTGGAATTCTTCGAGCTATGAGGCCTTGATCACCCCTTAGATCTGTGGTGGAATGGTTGATATCGATTTGTCTGAATAAGGCCTCTATTTATAGATTTCGAATAGTTTACGACGTAACCTTTTAGGGGTTTATGCCGTAAGCTAATGACGTGTATTTTACATCTTGTAGGCTTAAAGGATGTTACGGCATAATCAAGTGTCCACGTTACGTCATAATGCTGACTCAGATAACTCATCCTTCCATATTAATAATGTTACGGCATAAACCGTGCGTGTGATTATGCCATAATCTTGCTGGGTGATGTGTCTTGCCTTGAATAGGTTACGGCATAACACTATCGTAGGGGTTATGCCGTAAAATCTCGTAAGAATCCGTGTTTTCTTCATTTTTACGTCCTTTTCTCGTGTTTCTTGTTACATACTTGCATTTTACCTGAAGATAGTGAAATAACCGTAATACTATTGAATTCAAGTATTTATAAGACAATTGCAAGTATTATTAGGGGAACATTGACACTAAAAATTATCAAATATTTGATGTTATCAAATATCCCCCCACTTGACTTCTGCTTGCCCTCAAGTAGACCTTTCAGAATGGTTTATAAAGAGATTTCTCTAATTTGACTCAAAGAAATGAATCTATAAAAGACTTATGCTAGAAACATCAAAGCCAACCACCTCACGAAAAGGGGATCAAAAA
Organism: Tanacetum coccineum; assembly: GCA_026074375.1. NCBI lineage: Eukaryota > Viridiplantae > Streptophyta > Magnoliopsida > Asterales > Asteraceae > Tanacetum > Tanacetum coccineum. Next base: position 17,925 of record BQNB010032591.1, on the reverse strand, counting down.
TTACTCAACTCTCAACTAGTCTACGTGTTCATTTTCGGGGTGATCGCTCATCTGCACAGTCATAGCATCTATTCTATCATAAGCTTGAAAAGTACACAAATCTGCACCAGTTAGAGTTGGGGTCTAAACAATTCTTAAAGGCAACATAGGTGACATAACACAGGTTTATTGGGTGATATAAGGGTTATGATAGACATGTGATACACATTTAATTGGTGTTAAGATAAAAACACAAAACAAATAGTCATATATAACCTAAGGTATCCATAACCGGCTGCTGTCCATCCATAGTCTAAGTCTTCAAGTGTGAAAATCTGATCATATCATCACAATGAGTTAGCTAATAATGAGATCTTGTAGAGCGTGCTAACCTATTCTTCACTAGGTGGCTTATAGTTGCACCACCTTTATACTTCGGACGGCTTATAGTTGCACCATCCCCATAATCACTAGGTGGCTTATGGTTTTATAACACATAACCAACATCAGGAGTTAGATCACTAGGTGGCTTATAGTTGCACCATGTTTTATTTGTTTATTTTTATAATACTCATGTACATTACATATGGCATATCTCCCCACTTGAGATAAGCAGTATCAAAAGTGATAATATCAGGGGGTCTTCCATGATCATAATAATATGTCTTCAACAAAAGTGCCAATCTTCAAACCATTTTCCTAAACCATGGATTTAGGTAGCCAGAAATATCAACACAAGGATAAATATAGACTACAGGGTTGGCTAAGGAGAAATGGTGTAACGAAACATATATTAATGGGTGAAAACATAGATTGGCTCAACAAGGGCGATCTAGGGGTATCTGTAACACCCCCAAATTGGGTCGCAGCGGAATAAGGATATCCGGGGCGTGTTACTTCATAGATCAATAACACAAGATGCTTGTGTTTATTTTTCATTGCATCTGTTTTGGGTCTGATTGTTTCTCTTGAACTTTCCTCCATATTCGAGTGTAGAGTTTCTCCTCCTTTTTATTTCGCCTTGATTGTGTTGCTGCTTTGATCTACGCTGCACTAAATCCCTTCTACTTAGGGTTTGCCTATCGATCGCTGTTGCTTATAAGTTTATAGAAGATCAAACATCTTCTAGGCTTTTAATTTTCAAGTTTATCCTATACTAGGTCTTTGGTTAATACTGCTACAGTCGCGACAGTAGTTGTAAACTCTAATGATTAGGGTTTTATCAATGTTTGTTTTGTACATGTTAGGAGTTTAAGACACCTTTGCAACGTTATGATGAAAAGAACACAAGACATGGCTGCAGAGATTAGAGAAGCTAGCGCTTTATGAAATAACCAATTTGGTATGTATAAGTATAATTGTTTCTTGTTGTTAAAGTTTTGTCTAGGATGTATGATTTGATCATGATGATTGTCATGGTGGTGATCTTTGATTTAATGTACACTCGTTCTTATCATCATGATTATATTAATGTTGTGGTTATGATTCGCAACGTGTATGTGAAGTGAGTATTGCTAGCAGCATTAACAGTTAGTACTTCCTAGACTGCTCAAGTCATTAAAGTTAGTACGCAGCAGTTTAAGTGATGGCGGATTGTATTAGTAATACTTAATTGTGAAGCATATTGAACAAGACCTTCTCATAATGAAGGTATTATGTGAGCGCTTGGTACATGCTTATTGGTAGTAGGATCTTTGTTTGGTCTACAAGTACTTACATTAATCCTACTCAAATACGTCTTATATACACTCTGACACTATGAAGATGTATAAGCCGGTACGATGGGATTGGTATTGAAAGAATATGTTTGACTACCAAGTATATGAGAAATTTCTGAGGATTTATTTAAGGGGATACCAACTGATTGTAGGTAAAGTAATGGATAACCATTGATGGTTTATCCGTTATGGTTTTTACTGTGGATTAGGACTGGGTGTAAAAGAGGTATAAAAATTAGCAATCTATGTACCTTTTTGGCTCTTCGATGTGATTGGAAAGTTTATTGGTGGTTATCATGTTAATACTGATTGAAAGTTACTACTGCTTCATACATGGTTACTACTGCTCGACAAAAGTTAATACTACTAGTTAGTAGTTAATACTGCTAGTTTATTTTTACTACTACTCAACCATTTTAATGCTAATCTTCATTGTTACTACTGCTTGGTATCGATTACTACTGTTAGTCATATTTAGTGATGCTCTTCATGGATGGTACTACATTTAAGAAACATTTACAACAGATGGATAGTTTAATGTCTACTAGATTCTTATGGTTATTCTATTACTCTAGGTACGTGAGATGGTAACATATTGGTTTTCACTAGGGAAAATATGATAAAGTGTTTTTTAACCCTTTGGATATGTTAGGTTGCACCACCTGAGGGGGAAGGTTTCACTTGAGCAAAACAATAAACCTTATACTACTACTAAAGTCATTATTACAACTACCTAGTTTTAAATTTCTAACGCTTAAATTCATTATTTTATTATGCGTCTATGGGAGGAAAATTGAGACATTGTAAACTTGATTAGAAAGTTTAATATTATGGTTTTAGTGTAAAGATCAAAGTTTCATATGTTCACAGTCCCCTAATGGATAATGACAAAAAGGGGAAGATGTTACAGAGATGATATGATATGATTTGCAACTTATTAAGTGTGGTGGTATGGCATGAAACAAGATGTTGAAGACTTCATTGTGTTGAAGAAGTATCAACAAGTTCAAAGGAAATCTTAAGTTAAAAGGAATATTAGAATTTGTTTCATTCATGGAAGATTTAAAGATGTACAAGATGTTCAAGTGCTTAAGTTAAAGACAAAGCTTATTATTCAATAGAGGAAGATTGCTATGAAGATTAAGCTAGTATGGATCATCTTGGAATCAGTTTACTGTTTGGTTATGGGTCATCCAATTAAATAGGGAAGATTGGTTGGGAATTATTGATTGATGATACAAAAGAATGAAACAAGAATGATACAAACGGATTACAAAAGGGTCTAATTCGACAATATGGAAATCTAGAAGATGGAGGATTCTAGAATACTTGCTTAAAAAGATAACGATCAAGATTAGGAAAGATTTAGTTTCCTAATACAATTAGATTTCCTTTGTAAGTCTAGATGGACTCTATATATAAATCTCTAGACATTGTTTTTGTGTGTGTTTCCTAGACATTTTGTATGTTTTAAGGTGTTTTAATCATGTTTTAGGAAAACACCAATGATCTCAACCACTTGAGATCGGATTTTAGGCCCTAAGGACAAAGTGTCTTTGATCCCTGATACATGTTAGGATAACATGTTCTATCATGATCAAATAGAATTGAGGCTTGTATGTTAATGTAAACCTTGTTAATAACATTGTCTTTGTTTAAATTCTGCTGCGCAACAACAAACTTTGTTATTATAGATCCTAGATGAGTTTTAAACGATCTTCACATAACACATGTTTATTGAGTTATATAAGGGTTAGGATAAACATAAGATACACATTTAATTGGTGTTATGATAAAAACACAAAACTGGAATAAATGCGTGGTATCTTAAAATAAGAAGAAAAGAACATGAAGAATCAAATTATGAAAATAGAAGATGCTATATGAGGAAGAAGATAAGAATTAAAGAAAGAGAAAGACAAAAAAAGGATGAATATAAAAAAATAAAAACTAGAGTACATCCATTTAATATAAATGTCACCCACTCATGACTCACCCACGTGAAGGAAAAAGGAATAGACTGATTTCATTTTATTTAAGAATAAAACAGATGCTGATTTTTAACTCTTCAAACTAGTGGGTGAGTTGGGAAATGCATCATTGGGGTCAACTCAAAACATGTTCTTTAGTGAATAATTGTTGAGTCAAATTTGATATTGAAATTAATATTATCCAATACTATCTAATTTGCTGAATAAAATGATTTGACTTTTTATCATTTATGCATAGGGTCACGATTGCCCCTTATAACACTCAACGTCAATGCTATTACCTTCCAGATTTAAAAAGTGGCATCTTTACAAGCGAGCCAAAACGATATATAAGTTTACTCTCAAACTATGAACGATTCTAAAATGAAAATACAAATACTTAATTTACCAATTCACATTGATTTATCTTTTTTCTTTTTTTAGGTACCATTCTGTTTTGTTCACCGTTTTATTCCAATGGAGCCAGACGTAAGCATCAAAACATGCTCAATGATCCGAATAACCGTAATCTCAGTCGGAACAATCCATCATGACCATTTTTGCAATTACGTAATAATGCTTAACCATCACCAAAAATAGAATTATCGGTCGCACGATTCAAAATTCACTCCAGCTTTTTAAACAGGAAATTGTATATGTTATTGTTGGATAAAAAATCGAGCCCTCCTCAATACAAATTCCTGGCTTCGTCTCTGGGCTTAAACCTTACCAAGTAATAATAAAGGGTAATGTGCATTCAACAAAGATTAATTTTAGTTTAGTAAGAAAAATATGTCAAAAATTTTAAAATCGGCACCATTTTTTAAAGAAAACTAGAAAATCGAAGGCAAGAATAGGTCAAGTGGTAATTCTACTCCCATCTCCCACTTGTTTTGTACAATGTCCCTATCATACATTAAAGAAATGAAATAAATAGAAAGAGTAGAATTATAACAAGAAACTCCCTTGAGCATTGCTTCTGAACATATAAAAAATAAGCCGGTGGAGTAATCCAGAAAATATCCATCGTGAGCAAAGCTTATTTTGCCCTGTGGTCACTAAAACAAACTAATAGCAAAAAATCATTCAAAAGGAAATATACAAGAAATACAAACCTAACTCACTTTCGTAGGAATCACGGTTGCATTTAGCATATGCAACAAGCCTTTTAAACAACTTGGTGGCCCAAGTAGATGAGTGAAGTCTCGTGAGGGTTTCCAGAGAACATACCCAAAAAGTTCATTTAGATATACAAGGTTTACCAATGTTTAAAATTTACTTTTGAGGTTTTTCAGAAAGAGGTTACGACGTAACTTCGGTGGTTATGCTGTAATCATGTGGTATATATTTTTTAAGATTTTTTGTTTATACGATTATGGCTTAACCATAATAAGGTTTACGTCTAATTGAATTGGTTACGGCGTAACCATGTATGTTACGCCGTAACTGCTGCTAAATCAGCAAAGCTACCACACATTTATAGGTCGAGTCGGTCTTAAAAGTTGCCTCCTAGCTGCTGGAACCTGCAAAATAAAGTAAAACATGCAAACCAACTAATATGTGGAGAATGAAATTCATTGCTAAAAGACAAGTTGTCTCTCAACAAGCACTTTTGTTTATTAACGAGTCTTTAAGTTAGACTCATGCCCACTCTACGTTGCATGCCCTTTAATCCAATCAATAACCTCTTGATCATGCTTGTATTCTTCACCTAACTCAAGGCACCCTTGGTAGAACCCTTTTATCTTTTGGTAAGGATGATGGATTCCTCTAGACTTATCTTCATCACTAATTTTTGTTAGGAATTTTGTAATAGATAGTTGCTACTAGTAGGTATGTAGTTCCTACTGGTAGAGTAAAAGTTCCTGCTGGTAGGTATGTAGTTCCTACTGGTAAGGATAATGTTATAGTTAGTGCTGGCAGAACTAAAGTTATTCCTGCTGGTAGAACAATATTAGTCCTGGTAGTATTATGCTTACTATGAGTTGATAGTATAGTTAGTTAGT
>BQNB010032590.1:0-53036 GCA_026074375.1 Tanacetum coccineum | reverse complement strand
GCGAATTCTGATCCTTTGTTGTGTATTTATATTTATATTTACTTATTGATACATAAAAAGAGGGGTTGGTTTGCACTAGTCAGTGATTGATACCACTTGTTAGGTCACATGAATCTTGAATCAATCATATAAAACTTGAATGCATAGAGAGAATAGTAGAGAGGGACAAATCTTTGAAATTCAAATGATAAAATGGAAGGAAATGAAAAAGTTTGTTTTGAAATAGATTCCGATTTTGATTTGGATCTGTGATGACAAGCTTTTTGTGAGATCTGATCTATTAAAGATTATGACTCTATTGATATACTCACAAAAAGAAGACTGAGATCCAACTTGTGTCGATGATATTTGGTCTTTGTTGAAGTTGAGTCTTATTTCTTTACTCTTAGATGAACTCGGATCAGTGATGTTTATGGATTTACACAAAAAGTCTTTCGAGATTAGTACTAATTTGTGTAACGCAAAAAACTGAGTATCTGTTTTCCTTTTGATTTCAATCTCGATAACACCAACTTTGATCGGTCAACTGCTTGTAGAAAGACAAAAGTCTGAAAAATCAGTTACACAACTGAGTTTGACCAGTCAAAGTTGTTGTAACAAACTTTTTCCAAGTTTAACCAGTCAACCTTTCGAAAATGAGTATTGAAACAACTTTTACTGAATTTGAACTACTGAATTTGATTTTAAGCACAATTAAGAAAATTTTGAACAAATTTTGCCACGACTCTTACGATAGAACCGTAAGAAATCAATCTCAGCTGCATAGAACACGACTGAAATTAGCTCAATAAGTACAAAAGTCACTCAAATAAGCAGTTTTGACTCTTTGACAAAAAAGAAGCAGATTTGACTCAAAATAAGCAAATTTAGTAATTTTAGACACGAAAACCAAAATAAACACAGCTGATCAGGACCGAAAAAGCACAAAATAATCTCAAATAAGCTCAAAATAAGCTGCTGAATAAGCTGACAAAATAAGATGCTGAAATAAGCACTCCTAAACCACACTAAATCGCTCCTGCAGCTCTGATACCACTTGTTAGGTCTTGAATTCAGGATCAATAAGCAATAGAGTGTTTACTCTAGAGAGAGAAAGATTAAAAAGTAGAGAGAGAAAGAGGGAGGAAGAGGATTAGAGAAAATGATTAAATTGATTAGAAGACACACCTCACTAATGAGGAGGTGATGGGGTATTTATACCCATTTTACAAGTATGAGCAAGGTGCTCTTGTCTTTTAGACTTTGGCTATTTAGCCAGGTTTCGTGACTTATTTTAGTTACGAACCTTTCATCTAACCTATTACACAATATTATTTTTCTAATTATTACAAGACTCGATCTCAATAAGATCGTTACTTTTTATCATTCCTAACAATCTTCCCCCAAGGGACGATCATTGAGATCTCTCTTTGATTGCATTAATGATCATCATTTTCTTATTCGTAACAATCTCCCCCTAAAGGATGATCATTGAGATCTCTCTTGTGACTTTGATCTTTGAACTTTAATGCTTGTTTGTCCTGAGTCTTGTTGTGTAATAGTGGTTTCATTCCAATCATGCTCTAGAGATCTTAATCATGATCTTTCCATTTTCCTTTTTTTACTTTGCCTTTGAGATCTTTTCATATCATCATTCTTTACCGATGGATCCTTATTGATTTATCTTTTGAAGCTTATTAACACTTACTCTTACTTCTTGACAGCTTACATTTCTTTTCATGTAGAAACTTTTGTCTTGGACCAAATAAATTGTAATTTGAGGAAGTTCTTTGATTTATTTGATAGTTGCAGAAGTGTATCTTTGTAACCTTTGTGATGAGATATGACGGTTAAGAATTATGATGGTTTTTCATTTTTGGCTTCAAAGGCTAGTGATGTTGTTGATTTCTTCCCCTTATTGCTTACCCCCTAAATAAACAACCATTTCGTATGCACATTACTTCACACAAAACAAACTCATAGAAGAAGTAAACTATAACCTTAAGTAAATTAAGTCCCGGTGGTTGTATACACCAAAGTCAATAGTCACAAAGTACAATTTTCATTCCCGGGCGCCAGTTGTTGCAATCTATTATATACACCAAAGTCATTTAAGTTCCGGATGTACACCTTTCTTCCCCTAATTGTTGCGCTCTATCGGAAATATTTAGCTAGAACACTTTCTCTTCCCTGATTATATTGGAATGGACCTTCAAACATAATCATAAATCTTGTTACGCCTCAAACATTCGATAGTGAAGTCTATGGGTTAAGTGCGGTCTAGCATGAGAGTCAATAACTAAGCTTCAATTCTAACCATCTCCTGATAAATATTGTGACTTCATAAAGTAACCTTGGTACTCCCACACTTCACTTGAATGAATCAAGGAATGTGTTTGTGTTTTTTTTTCGGAAAACAAATTCGGAAAAAAACACGATAACTACTAGATCACTTAGATTACTAGTTAACACTAATTTGAATCATTATACATTCATTTTCCAAATTACATGGAACTACGTTCAGCGTTGGCTTAATGTTAGCACTGGTAGGATTTCCATTCTAAATCATTGTGAAATTAACTTTAATTTAAGTATCATCATTGAATGTTCCAGAAAGGTCAGTAAGACATGCACTGATCACATAGTCAAAATAAATATTTTCTGTACCTTTTTAGTTTATTTGATCGTTTATAAAAATGTACTTTTGTGATCCTATGTGAGATTATTGATCTGATCTTTTTTGGCCTCTAGACTCATTATGCGCTTTTTGGTTTTCTGTGATCGGAGCTGGAAGCAGGCTGCACCTTTTCCAATATCAATACAATTTTGAGTAAGATGTCATTAGATTATGCATTAATCTCCATGAACAATGAAAACAAGAATCTCTGTAAGTGAAATCTTGACGTGGCTAGGATGGGTTGTGCATTGCCAATAACTGGGTCCTTGATGTCTTTCTTCAATACAAAATATTATCTTTTTGCGTGGTGTATTCGATAGATTATGAATTGACCCGGTTTCGGCCTAATGTTTGTAGAGGGCTTCTTTTTTTTCACCATTTATCCATATATTTATTTTTCATTCTTTTGACCCCTTCTTGTTTCATTGAGAATTTTTTCGGATTTTTTAAGATAACTATTTCTACATCTTGACTTTTAGGTCTATGGCATTGGACTTACAATGAACAACCATCTAAAATCAAGTTTTACGACTTGGACCCTTAAAGCAATTCGATGTTGAAACGACATTCCTGACAACTTTTCAGTTTTGCCCGAGACCTGGAAACGAGCCGAAAAGGGCTAAAACAGCACCGCAAACATTTTTCGAACAATATACAACGCGGACACACAAAAACAATTAAATTTGTTTTTAATTATCAGTATTTATTTATAAAAATATTTAAATTTATTGTCATCATTTAATTAAAAGCGTTGTGGTTAACGCGGAAATACTCGAGTTAAAATCAAATTTTATTACGGACATGCGAAACCGGTTCACTAAATGATTAACAGATATTTTATTAAATGTTTATATAATATTTATGAAAAAACATTATCAAGTAAATACTCATTTTATCAGAAAAATGATTCGGAAAACAATGGCGCAAGTTTCAAGAGTTGAATCATCCGTTAAGTCCTTCAAACGAGTCCCGAACCGATAGTTATAAAAACTATGTTAAAAAGTTACAAAATTCACCCCAAGGTTTTGGAAACTTGTCACTTCCATCAAAACTTTTAATATATATATAAAACTTTTATATATTTATTTCATTTATATAAAAGTTTACACACACCACTCCCACTCTTCTCTCTCCCTCACCCCACCGCCGGCCACCCTCAGCCACCATCTTCTCCGTGCCAACATTCCGGCCCCTAACGTCGACGCCGCCGAAAAGTTTTCTGGCTGGCGTATTCGGGCCAACACCAAAATAGATACCACCATCGGGTATCTACTCGACCACTACATAACTTTCCTTACACGCGCCTACTACACACATCTGTCAACACCGCGTAGCCCACAGTCACCATTAAAAACACTAACCATCTTCATATTGTTCATCTTCATCAATCATACTCCCCTGTCTCCCGCTCCCATCTCTACCGAATCCAACCACGGTGACAGTCGCCACCTCACAAGGGTTGCGATGGGTGTTTTATATCCACCAACAAGAGTGCGTTTGGATGTTTACTTCAGGGTGGGGGTGGGCGTATCGGTGAGGTGGCATCCAACACTGTTGGGGGCTGTGTGGGTTGGCGGCCACCCTCCAATGGGTGCCGTATCCGGTTTGTAGCAGCTAGGGGTGTTGTTTTTTGTGGTTACAGTCGGGTCGGGGTCGGGTTTTGTTGCAGTCAAATGCCGGGGACAGCCGAGGGTAGGATTAGGTGTTGTCGGGTTGGGTTTTATTAACACCGCAAAATACAGTGTGCTGGTGTTGTCGACAGCCACCCAAAAAACGGTGCGTTTTTGGTGTAAAAGAGGACACAATAAGGGTAGCGTACGTTTTGTGGTTACACCAGCACGGGTGCGTGTGGTTCCACGGACAAGGTGGTGCGTTTGGGTTTTATAGCAGTTAGGGATGTTTGGTTGGGGCTGTGGGTCTGCCCGGGGTATTGGGGGGGTTAATTTGTGTGCGGTGGAGTTGGGATTGGGTCAGCCTCCATGCTAGGGTGCGCTTTGGTTTTGTATGTAAGCCAGTAAGGGGTGTTTGTTTGATTGTAATTTTTTTTGGGTGCATTTGGTTGTTGTGATACAAACACCTAAAGGGTGTTTGGTTTTTGATCATTTTATGGTTAGGGTGCGTATTGGTTAATGAAACAGCAAAATAGGGGTCTTTGTGTGTTTCAATGTTTATAAAAGTTTAGGGGCGTTTTGGCATGTTTCATCAGATTAGGGTAGTTTTTTGGTTTGGCTGTCGTATCTAGCCGAAGGGGGTTGCGGCTGATTTTATAGTAAAAACGACTAGGGACGTTTGGTTGGACAGAAATGCATAAGGGTGAATTGTGGGTTTAGAGATAGACAACACCAATGGGGTTTTTTTGTTTGGTTTTAGCAGAAAAACCGTTAGGGAGCGCTTGGAAGAGCAGAATCACGGACATAGGTTTCGTTTAGTTTATATAGCAAGTATCAACAAACAAATATTTATAACGTGATATTTTATATTTTAAAAAAATCCGGACTAAATTGTTGTTTTATTTGGTTAAATAAATGTTACTTTAATTATTTGGTTTGTTTTGATATAATAAATATTTAAATATTATTATATCTAGAAGCAGTGTTTGCAATATTAACACGGTTAAATATTGCAATAATATATTGATTAAAAAGAAAAAAGTCGAGTTTTGCGAATAAGGAAAACATTATATAACCAAAAATGTCATAACGAAATATATATATATTTCAATATTTAGTAAAGTTTTACTAAAAACTCTATAGTGTTATAAACGGATAAAAAGGAACTAAGTTATATTTTAAAGAATATAATAAAATATAACTGTTATAATAACTGACAACGAACGGGATAAACATACTTTTACATTGAGACGATTATTTTAGACGTGATTTGTCGAGGAAACAAAAAATAAGTTATAAAATATTATTTTATATTTTATAATTATCAGCTAGAAGGTAACCTAATAATTGTTGTAAAAGGCTTTACAAACAATGTTTAACTTAATTGGTAATCTTAAAACGTACGATTACGTCTGTTACAAGGAAACTTTTTATTTTAATTTATTTAAGTGGTGATTTCAGAAATGAGTCATACTATTTGGTTATTAACAAAATTATTCACACTCATTATATAATACCTGCAAGGTATATTATACTTGTCATTAATCTTTGGGTTGTTTGTCTTTATGAGTTATATAAGGGTTTATTTTTCACATGAAATATATATACGGAATGTATTACACGCTTTGGGTTTATTCTCAATTTATTTATTTAACCAACCACCAAACTATTACAACGTTAAATCTAAATCTTTATCAACGCGTCGCGTTGATAGAACAATTCATCGGGAAACCCAAACACATTATCCTAGGCTAGTGGGACTTAGCCGTTAGGTTAAGCTGCATCTTCTCGGTCAAGCAGCTTCGTCTTCTGTTCGTGTTGTGCATATTAGATGCCTATCTGCCAATCGGTATTCTTCATCAATGTGGTTTTCCATAACCTCGCTTTTCAAATCTTTTGAATGTTTATAACCCGCGAGGGGAAAATACATGCTTGGACCTATAATCTCTTACTTATTGTGTTATCTTATTAACAATGGGATTGTTTTTAAAGGATTATTGTGAGTCTTCATAACTCACTTTTACTCATTTGGATAACGGTTGTATATATATTTTTGGGAATGAAAATATGCAGCGTTTTATAAATGGACACAACAGCTTTGTTTTATTAATTGGACGCAAGTATTGATTACATGTGCCTATGTAGCGATAACCCAAGTTAATGCCCATTATCATGAACTGTCTTTGACATATATGTAGTTGGGAATTTCATTATGTGAAGCGCGAATGTTATGTATTAGATCTATTCGGGGGAAACGACACTCCCAGTTTTTCGGGTGATTAGCTATCACCGGGGATCGAACGTTATTACATATGTCGAATTTAGGATGTTTAGGGTTAGACATCCATATGGGCGGTAAATTGCAATATATAGTTTAAATTTAATTGCAAGGGAAGATTCGTCCGAGCTTCTGTGTCTTGTGCTTAGTGTAATTGTAATTAGTTTTGTGTATCATGCATGTGTTGCATTATCACGAGAAAAATTCTTGACGGTCCTACCTTGTTATATTTTTTTTTTTTTTTTTTTTTTTTTTGTATTATTTTCAGGGAATCGATAGGCACGAGGTTCCCAGGAATTCTTTTTTGGTGCAGTAATTTGTCAGCATTCTTTATAAAATATTTTGGGAATTAGATGGTTCTTTTTTGTGACATTAAATTAACCATGCATTCTTTATAAAATCTTTGGGATTTTTACATGGTACTGTGATGATACAGTGGATTACATTCATATTTAAACTAATCTATGAACTCGCCAACTTTATGTTGACCTTTTTAATCGTATGTTTTTCTCAGGTAAATTATATGCTCGGATTTCTTGAAGTGCATTGGAGTCTATACATTCAAGCTTTTCATTGTGATGCAATTATGGGACAAATGTTATATCAAATTCAGATTTTGATTAAATCAACAAATGTTATTTTTCAAACGACACATTTAGAGGTCGTTCTCTTGTATCTAGCGCTGTGTTTTTGTGGTAGCACCCCAAGTGGTGTATTCCGCTGACGTTGTCATATTTTTGGGGGGCTTGGGTGTTACAGTTGGTATATGAGCACTGGCTATAGAGAACTAGGTTGCATATTTTACCCTAGACTATAGTCGTTTTCACAAACATTGCATCACATCAAACATTTTCAAAGTGCATACATGCTACTTGTTTATGTGCTTACGTTACGTGCTGCATTAAGTGCTTACGTGGCATACATATATATAATATATATATATATGCTTGCATTCCTTTTGCGTATATCGTACGCTTATTTATATAAGAATTATTATATAAATACCAGAATATTTTTAAGACATTGTGGGTTGCACGATAGTCTCATTCTACTCGTCAGATATTGTGAGTTATACAATGGTCTCATCTTTCTTCTTAGACATTGTGAGTTATACAATGGTCTCATCTTGCTTCTTAGACATTGTGAGTTATACAATGGTCTTATTTTACTTCCTAGATATTGTGAGTTGCACAATGGTTTCATCTCATCCTCGGGCATTGTAAGTTAAACAATGGTCTCTAAGGACATTAATTTTCTTCATAGCTTTATACTATATTGTATTACACGAAGACCGTTATAAATTTTGGTTACATGGGATTATGTATAAATCTAAGTATTACAAGTCTTGTATAGGCGGGACTTGTAATAGGAGGATTTATATGATAATTGCTATGTTGACTGGTTCATCGAGACTTGTACCCTGGCGTTACTCTAACCAACGTTATTCATTACCTATCTTGAACTCTAGGTCGATATTTTTGGGTAGTTTTACTCCCTGTCTCCGAAGACGAGATACTCATTAGAGCACATGCATCGTAATGTCATCCATCATCTTGAAGGTTATGTGGGTACGCGTATTGCATCGGGAATTATTATAGTGGATGATGTATTAATTTGTTTATTTGAAAGGATTGGGACGCCTCGTTCATTTAAATAAATATATTATTAATCCCAATCCGAACATACGTTTATAGTTCTTATTAATATATTTGGACGCTTCTTTTTGTAAATAAGAAATTATAAATGAGTGGGTTAATTGGTATCCGATATGACAGGTATGAACACTAAATTCGAAAAATCGCCCAGGAAATTTGTTGATAAGGGTCTAGATACACAATTGTGTTCTCACCGACAGAATCTTAAGGCCTCACTTGGGACTACCTTATCTCATTCTTGAGTTATTACTCTTGCCATTGCCAATCCTCGCAATCATGAACTGTTCGTGGAACTAACAGATGTGTTACACACTTGAGCTAATGGAGCTGATTCATCAAACTAACGACTGAGTACCATAATCCGCCGATTATCGCATAAGCTCTCTCGCTGAGCTAGATTGACTCTCATTTATAGAAACTTTATTTGGGGATATTGTTTCTCGGAGGGTCCTCACCCTCTGCATCCCATCACCGTTTGTTATAGTTATCGTCGTTATGGTTGCTATTGTTGGGTCCTGGAGTGGTCCTGATCGTACAATTAATTTATCAACTAATTAATGAAACCCAAATTTAAACAAGATAAGCATATGTCGTTTGTATTCAGTTGAAGTACTCATTGCAGACAAATGGTACATCAATTTATGTCATGATACTAATTTACGTATCTGCCAAGTAAGTTGGAGTACTTAAATCAATAAGCCACGTTGGATGTGAATACATCAAACATTACGGATAGTAGAACGAGACTCTGCCCTTAAAGACATAACCTCGCTGACTAAACATTCTCCTTTGAGTGTTGTTAACTATTAAGAGGTTTTCTTAATAAAGGTTATATACCAATTATAAACTTGAAACGATGTTTCCCTAAGAAGATACATATTCTATTAGATTGGATATCTGGCAACCTAGCCGAAATTTATGTATATTAAGAGGTGTCGAAACACCAGATATTGCTGAATAAAGTTATCAGCGTCATGTTCAACTGGTTTAGTAAATCTTAAGTCTTGTTCCTAGTCACACTAACGGAAAACGATTTTTAATCTACGGACGAGATTTCTTTAGTGGTGTAGGTCTGTATCCATCTGAGTATTTTGGATTTTTAAGGATAAACGTATTTTACCTCTTTGGACTTTTAGGTTGGCTTGACTTACAAGAACAACCATTCTAATTCTGTTTTCTCGGCTTGCTTGGACCCTAATGCCAAGTCGATTGTGAAACGACTTTCTGAACACTTTTCAGTTTTGCCCGAGACCTGGAAACGAGCCGAAAAGGGCTAAAACAGCACCGCAAACATTTTTCGAACAATATACAACGCGGACACACAAAAACAATTAAATTTGTTTTTAATTATCAGTATTTATTTAATAAAAATATTAAATAAATTAGTCATCATTTTAATTAAAAGCGTTGTGGATAACGCGAATACTCGAGTTAAAATCCATTTTTATTACGGACAAGGCGAAACCGGTTCACAAAATGAATAACAGATATTTTATTAAATGTTATAAAATATTTATGAAACATTATCAAGTAAATACTCATTTTTATCAAAAAAATGATTCGGAAAACAATGGCGCAAGTTTCAAGAGTTGAATCATCCGTTAAGTCCTTCAAACGAGTCCCGAACCGATAGTTATAAAAACTATGTTAAAAAGTTACAAAATTGACCCCAAGGTTTTGGAAACTTGTCACTTCCATCAAAACTTTTAATATATATATAAAACTTTTATATATTTATTACATTTATATAAAAGTTAACACACACACTCCCACTTCTTCTTCTCTCAATAAACCCACCGCCAGCGACACCCTCTTGCCTCCATCTTCTTCGGCCAACATTCGGCCACATCACGTCGCCGATGCGGGAAAAGTTTTCCGGCTCGGGTTATCCGGCCTACACAAACAATTACTCCCCACCTTCCGGATCTACTCGGACCCTCTACATCACTTTCCTTCACGCGCCACCACCACCCCCACGTCACCACCGCGAGCCCACAGTCACCATAACACCACCATCATCATCTATCATTAATCATCATCATCATCATCACCCCGTCACCCCGCTCCCATCTCCACCGAAACCACCACGATAGTCGCCACCTCCCAAGGAGTGAGCGTTAGTTTTTATAACCACCAACAACGAGTGCGTTTGATGTTTACTACAGGGGAGGGGGTGCGTTCGGTGAGGTGGCAGCCACCACTGTTGGGTGCGTGTGGGTGGCGGCCACCACCAATAGGGGTTTTTTGCGTACGGTTGTTATGAAGCTAGGCGGTCGTGTTTGTTGTTGGTGACAGTCGGGTAGTGTCGGGTTGAGTTGGCTGTCCAAAACAGCCGGACAGAGGGTGGGGGGGGGGGAATAAGGGTTGTCGGGTTGGGTCTATTAACACCGCAAGGGTGCGGCTGTTGGTCGACAGCCACCCAAAAGGGTGCGTTTTGGTTGTAAAGATACACAATAAGGGTGCGTTCGTTTTGTGGTTTACACCAGCAAGGTTGTTTAGTTGCGTGTGGTTCAAACGACAAGGGTGCGGTTTGGGGGTTTATAGCATGGGTTAGGATGTTTGGTTTGGACTTGGTGACAGCCGGGGGGTATAGGGGGGTGTGTGCGGTGGTTTTCGGGATTCAGGAGTCAGCCACATGCTAGGGTTTTTTGAGTTTGGTTTAGGTTGTAGCAGTAAGGGGTGTTTGTTTGTTGTAATTTTTTAGGGTGCATTTGGTTGTGGATTCAAATATACTTTTAGGGGTGTTGGGTTTGAGATTTGATGGTTCAAGGGGAGTTTGGTTATGGTAATAAGAATGTGGGTGTTTGTTTTTTGGGTTTGTTAAGTTTAGGGGCGTTGTTTTGGCTGTTGATTATGATTTGGGTTGGTTGGTGGTGGGCTGTAGTTTAGCAGTTTAAGAGGGGCGGTCTGTTTTTTTGTGAATTTTCGAAGTGGGCAAAGGGTGGGGGGGTTCTGTTTTTGGTCCTGACGGGTTATGGGGGGGTGTGTGTGTTGTTTTCATTAGGGGGGGGGGTGGGGGGGGGGGTGCTGTTTTATAAGGTGGGTAGCGAGGGGATGTGATGTTGAAAGGTCTGATGGGGGAGGGGTGGGGTGTGTGATTTGTGTGATTATTTTCTTTGTTAGTGTTAGGGTTTGGGGAGTGGTTGTTTTTTATGTAGTTGGGGGGGGGGGGTTTGGGGGGGGGTTTGTTATGTTTAGAGGGTGGTGGGCGGGCGGGGGGGTGGGTGTGTTTTTGGTGGGTCGTGGTGCGGGTGTGTGGTGGTGTTGGGTGGTGCTTATGTGTTTGCTGGGTTGTTGTGTTTGGGTGTGTGTCGTGTTGTGGTGGTTTTGGTGTTGGGGGGTTTGTTGGTGGTGTGTTTTTTGGGTATGTGTTGTTGTGGTGGTGTGGTGGGTGGTGTGTGTGGTGTGGGTTTGTGTGTGTTTGTGGGTGGTTTGTTTGGTGGGCTTTTGTGTGTTGTTGGGTGTTGGTGAGGTCCGGGTGTTGGGGTGGTTTTGTTTGGTTGTGGTGTGGATGTTTGTTGTTGGTGTGTGGTGTGTTGTTGTAGTGTGTGCTTGTGTGTGTGGTTTGTTGTGTGTTTGAGTTGTGTCTTGTTTAGTGTTGGTAGAGTTGTGTGGTGGGGTGGGTTCTAGTACGGGTGGGGGGGGTGGTGGGGTGGTGTTGGTGTGTGTGGTTCGTTGTTTTTTGTAGGTTTGGGGTGTTCTGTGTGGTTGTTGTGTATGGCTTGTGGTGGTTGTGGGGGGTGTGTTTGTGTGCTGTGTGTGTTGTGTGTGGGTGGTGGTGGGGGTGTGGTTGTGGTGTTGGGGTGTTTGTTGGTGGGTGTCGGGGAGGTTGGGGTGCTGTGGGTGGTTGGTGGGTTGTGTTGGGTTAGGGGGTGGGTTGGTAGTGGTTGTGTTGATGTGTTGTGTGTGCTTGGTGTGGGTGGGGTTGTGTCGGGTGTTGGGGGTTGTAAGTTGTGTGTTTGGTTTGGGGGTTGTGGGTGGTGGGGGGTTGTGGTGTGTCGTGGGTGCTGTGCGGTGTTTTGGTGTGGTGGTTTGGTGGGATTGTGTATGTGGGATTTGTGTTGGTTTGTGTGGTGGTTTGTGTGTTCGTGGTGCGGTTGTTGGGGATAGTTTTGTGGTTGGGTGTGTTGTTTGTGTGTGTTGGGTTAGTGTGGTGTTGTTTGGGTGTTGTGGGGTTGGGTTGTTGTGTGGGGTGGGTGGTAGTGTTGGCTGGGTGGTGGTGTTTTGGTGTTTAGTGTGCTGTGGTGTGTGGTGTTTTGTTGTGTTGTAGTTTAGTGGGTTGTGGTGTGGGTGTGTGTGTTTGTGTGGGGTGGGTTTGGGGGTGTGTTGTAAGTGGTGTGTGTAGGTTGTAGTGTGGCTGTGTGGTGTGGGGTTGTGTGGGCTGGGTGGTTGTTGGTTTGGATGTGTGTGTGTGGGTGTGGTGTGGTGTGTGTGGTGTGTGGTGTGGGGTTGTTGGTGTGGTGTGGTGTTGTGTTCGGGGGTTGGTGTTGTTGGTGTGGGGGTGTGTGGTGGTTGTAGGGATGTTGTTGGTTTGTGTTTGTGTGTAGTGGTGGTGTTGGGCTTTTGTGGTGTGGGGGGTGTGTTTGGGTTTGTGGTGGTGGTGGGTGTTGTGGTGGGTGGGGGGTTTGTGTGGGGTGTGGGGGTGTGTGGTTGTGGTGGTTGGGTGTGTGGGTGTGTGTTTTGTCTGGGTCAGGGGAGGGTTGTGTGGGGTGGGGGTGTGGTGGTTTGGTGGAGTAGTGGTCTGGGGCGCGTGGGTTGTTGTGGTTGTTGTTGGAGTGGGTGTGCGGGTGGGTTTGTTTGGGTTTAGTGTGGGGTTGTGTCGGGTGAGGGGGTGTTTGGAGTTGTTCTTTTTGTTCTGTGTGTTGGTGTGTGTTTGGTGGGGTCGTGCTTGTTGTGTTTGTGTTGTGTGGCTCGTGTTGTAGTGTGGGTGTGAGTAGTGTGAGTTGTGGTTGGAGGTGGTGGATGGGGTTTGGTGTGCGGGGGGGGTTCGGGTGCGTTGGGGTGGTGGTTGTGGTGTGGTGTTGCTGTTGGTGGTGGTGGTCGTGGGGTTGGGGGTGTGGGGTTGGGTGTTGTGGGTTTTAGGTGGGTTGTGGTGCGTGTTGTGTGTGAGTTTTGTGTGTGTGTGTGGGGTGTGTTGGGTGGTGGAGTGGTGGTGTGGGTGTGCGTTTTGTGGGTGTGGGGTGGGGGTGTTGTAGTTGTAGTGGTTTGTGTGGGTGTGGGGTGAGGTTGTGGGTGTGGGTGATGCTGTTGGAGTGTGTCGGACGGCGTGGTTTTTGGTGTTTGGCCGTCGTGGGTTGTGTGTGTTGTGTGTTTTTTGTTGGTGGTGGTGGGTGTGGGGTTGGGTGAGGAGGTTGGTGTTGTTTGTGGGTTTGGTGGTTGTTTGTAGGTATTGTGTGGGTGTTGTGTCGTGTGGTTGTTGTGGTCGTGTTTGGATTGGGTTGTGTCTCACACGTGTCCAGAGCCGCCGTTAGTGTTGGTGGTGTGGGGGGTGTGGGGTTGGGTTGGGGTAGTGTGTTGGTGTTTGGTTGTTAGTTGTATTGTTTATGGGGTTGGGTGGGTTGTTGGTTTGTGTTGTGGTGGGTGTGGGGGGAGTTTGTTGTGGTAGTTATGTCGGTTGTTGTGTTGTGGTGTGTGTGGGGGTGTTGTGGTTTTGTGTTTGGATTGTGGTGTGGTTGTGTGTGGGGTGTGGGGTGGTTGGTGGTGTGTGTGTGCTGGTTGGGTTTTGTGTGTTGTGGTGGGTGGGGTAGTATTTGGTTGGCGGGTAATTAGTGTTGGGGGTTGTGTGTGGTGTTGGTTTGGTGCTTACGCGTTTATGTTGGTGGGTGTGTTGTTTTGTGAGTTGGTTTGTTTTTGTGGGTAGTTTGGGTGTTAGTGTGTGTGCCAGTTGTGTGTTGTCGTTGTTGAGTGGTGGGTGGGGTGGGTGTTTGTTCTGTTCGGTGTGCTGTGTGGTGGTGGTGGTGTGGTTGTGGTTGTGTGGTGGGTTGGGCTTGGGTGTGGTTCGAGGGTTTCTGGATTTGCTGTTTGTGGTTTTGTTTAGTTATTGTTCGGTTTTAGTGGAGTTTGGGCAGAGTTTGGTTGTGTGTTGTGTTCAGGGGGTTGTGGGGTGGGTTGTGTGGTTTGGTGTTGGTGGTGGGAGTGTTTGTGTGTGGTGGGTAGTGTTATTTGTGTTCGTGTGGTTGGTGTGGTGGTCTGGGTTCGTCGGGGTGTGTGTTGTTTTGTAGGGTGTGGGTCGTGTGGTGTTGGGAGGGGTTGGGTGGTTTGTTTGTTGTGGTGTGGGTTTTGTGGGGTTGTTGGGCGGGGTGTGGGTGTGTTTGTTGGGGGGTGGTTGGTGTGTTGAGTTGGTTGTGTTGGGTGTGTGTGTTGTGGGTTTGTGGTATCGTGGTGTTGGTGGGGGTGGGTTGTTGTGAGGGTTGGTTGTTGTGGTGGGCGTTTGGGTGGGGGTGCTTTGGTTGGTTTGTGGGGTTGGGTTGTTGGGTGTTGGGTGGGGGATGGTGTTGGTGTCGTGTTTGGGGTGGGTGGGTTGTGTGTGGGGGTGTTTGGTGTTGGTGTTTGTGTGTGGTGTAGTTGTGTTTGTTGTTTGTGGGTGGGGTTTCTGTGTGGTGTTGGGTGGTTGTTGTGGGTGGGTCGGTGGGTGTCGTGAGGGGGTTGTGGGTTGTGGTGGGGTTGGGGTGGTTGTGTTTGGGTTGTGGTGTGTGTGTTGTGGGGGTGTAGTGTGTTTGGTTGGGTGTTCTGGCCGTTTCGTTGGCTTGTGTTTGTGTTGCGGGGGTTTTGTGGTTGGTGTGTGGTGTGTGGGTTTGGTTGGTGTTTGGTGGTTGAGTGGTGTGTAGTGTTTGTTTGGTTGGTTGTTGCGTGTGGGGTGTGGTGGTTTTGGTTGTTGTGTGTGTTTGGTTTTAGATGTGTGTTGGTGTTGTGGGTGGATGTGTGTGTGTGTTGTGGCGGCGGAGGTGGGTTGTTGTTGGTGTGTGGTGGTGTGTGTTGGGTTGTGTGGTTGTGTGTGTGGGGTTGGGTGTTGGGTATTGGGGGTTTGTGGGTTGGTGGTGTGATTCGGTGGGTTTGTTGTGTGGTGGTGGGTGTGTGGTTGTGTGGGAGGTGAGGTTGTGTGGTGGTGGGTGGTTGTGTGGGTGGGTGTTTGGTGGGTGTCTGGGGGGTGGTGGTGGGTTTTAGTAGTGTTTGGTGTGGGGGTGTGTTTGGTATGTGTTTGTGGTTCTGTGTGATGTGGGTGGAGGGGTTGGGTGGTTGGTTATATGTTAGGGTGTTTGGTTGTTGTGGGTTTGTTTTTTGTGGTGTTGGTTGGTTTGGTTGGTGGGGGTGGTTGTGGGTGTGTTGTAGTGGGGGGTCGTTTGGTTGTGGTTCGTGGTTTGGGTGTCCGTGGGGTGGGTAGTTGTGTGTGGGTTGTGGTGGGTGGTTTGTAGTGGGGTGTGTTATGTGGTGGTGGGGGGGGGGGTTTGGTTTTGTGCGGTATGTGGGTGGTGTGGGACGGGTGGGGGTCGGGGTGAGGGTGATGGACGGGTGTTGAGTCTGGTGTTGGGTGGGTGTTGGGTTGTGGTTTGTTGTAGTTGGGGTGGTGGGTGTGGTGTGGTTGTTGGTTTAGGTGTGGTGTGGGCTGGTTGGTGTGGTTTGTAGGGTGTGGGTGTGTTGTAGGTGGTGTAGGTGGGGATTTGGTACGGTGTGTGTGGGTGTGGGGTTTGGGGGTGTGTGTTGGTGTGGTGTGTATGGTTGTTAAGGGGGTGGCTTTTTGTGTACGGAGGGGGGGGGGGGTTGTGGTGGTGTGGTGGGTGTGTGTGGTGTTCGGTGTTGTTGGTGTTGGTTGTGTGTGTGTAGGTTGTTGTGGGGTGTGTTGGTGGTTGGTGTTGCTGTGTGTTGTGGTGTGAGGGTGGGGGGCGTTTGTCTGGTCTATTGGGGCTTGTTTTGTGTTTGCGTTGGTGTGGTTTGGTGTTGCTGATGCTAAGATGTTTGGGTGGGGTGTGGTGTGTGTGGTGTTGAGGGATGTTTGGTGTGTGTTGGGTTATGAGTGTTCGTTGTGTTTTGGTGGTGTTGGGGTGTGTAGTGGGGTGTGTGGGTTGGTTGGGGTGTGGTGGCGTGTTGTGGTTTTGAGTTTGTTCGGTTGTGGTTGTGGGAGTTGTGGTTTATGTGTGTTTTTGTTGTGTGGTGGGGTATAGTGTGGTGTTTGGGTGTGTTTATTTGTTTGTGATGGGTGTGTGTGTTTAGTGGGGTGTTTGGTTTGTGTGTGGTTATTGGGTGTTTGGTGTTTGTGTTGTGTGGGGTGTGTGTGTGTGTGGGGTGGGTTCTGGGTGTTCGGGTTAGATGTGGTGTTGTGTTTTGGTGGGTGTGTGGTGGGGTGTTGTGGTGGTGGGGGGGGAGTTGGGGTTTTGTGTGGTGGTGGTTTTGGGTGTGGTTTGGGGGGGGTTGGGGTGTGGGGTGTAGGGGTGTGTGGTGTTTGTTCGTGGTGGTTGTGTTGTTGGTTGTTTGTGTGGTGGTGGTGGTGGTGTTGTTGGTGTGGGTGGTGGCTGGTCGTGTGGGTGTTGACGTTTTAGTGTGGGGTGTGTGGGTGTTTGTGTTGGGCTTTGTGGTTGTTGTGTGCGGGGGTTTGGGCGGGAGTGTTGGGTGTCGTGGTGGTGTTGTAGTGGGGTGGTGGTGTTTATTGTGTGTTTGGGTGGTGTTGTGAATTGAAGGTTGTGTGTTTGTGGGTGGGGGTCGGCGGTGTTGGTGTGGTGTTGGATGTGTACTGTTGGTTGGGGGTAGTTCGTGGGGTTGGTGTTGTGGGGTGGGTGTGTTTGATGGGTGTGTTCGGTGTGGTTGTGTGGTAGTGGTGGTGGTGTTTGTCGGGTTGTTGTGCTGGTGTGTGGTTTGGTTAGTGTGGGGTTTGGGTGCTAGGCGTGGGTGGTGTGGTTTGTGTGCTGTGTGTTTGCGTTTTAGTCGTGGGTGGTGTTGTAGTGTTGTGTTGTGGTGTGGTTGGTGGTAGGTGTGGGTTTTGGCTGGGGTTGTGGGGGTTGGACGTGTGGTGTGTGTGGGTGTGGGGTTGGTGTAGTCGGGTTTATTTGTGCTGTTTGTGTGGTTATGGTGTGTGGGGTTGGTTTGTGTGGGGGTGGGTGAGTGTTGTCTATGTTGTTGTTGGGGTCGTATGGTGTTTTGTTGTGTTTGTGTGGCGTTTTGTTGGGGTTGAGGTTGTGTGTGTTTGTGTTGGGGTTGTGCGGGTAGGTTGGGGGGTTGGTGCGTGTGGTTAGGTTGTGTGGGGTTGTTTGTTGTGGGGTGTGCTGTGTGGTGGTGGGTGGTTTGTGTGCGCTTGTTCGAGTGGTGGTTGCTGGTGGCGTGAGTGGTGTGGTCGTGGTGGTGTGGGTTGTGGTTGTTTTGTTGTGTGTGTGGGGTGCGGTGCGTGTGTGGTTTTTGGGTGGGTTGGTGTTGTCGGGTGTGGGTGTGTGTGTTGGTGTGTGTGTGGTGTGTGTGGGCGGTTTGGGAGGGTGGTGTTTTGGTGGTGTTTGGTGGGGTGTTGATTTGTGGTTGTGGTTGTGGGTTTTGTTGTTAGTTGTGTTGTGTGGGTTGACGTGTGGGTGGGTTTTTGGTGTGGTTGTTGTGTGGTGTTCTTGGTTGTTGGGTGTTGGTCTGTTGTTTGTTTGGGGTGTGGTGGGTGTGAGTTGGGGGTGTGTGGTTGGTCTGTGTTTTATGGTGTGTTTCGTTTTGGTAGTAGGGTGTGGTGTTGTCGGCGTGTGGTGGTGGGGGGTTGGTGGTTAGGTATGGGGTGTGTGGTGGTGTGTTTCTGGGGAGTTGGTGGGGGCGGGGGTGTTGCATGTGGGTCGTGTTGTGGGTGTTGGTTGGTGGCGTTGTGTTGGTCGGGTGTGTTTTTGTGTTGAGTCGGTGGCTAGGTTACGGGTGTGTGGGTTGGTGGTGTTGGGGGGTGGCGTGTTGGTGGTTGTGGTGTTTTTGTTTTGTGGTGTGTATGGTCTGGGGTGTTGGGGGTAGTGTGGATTGGGGGTGTGGGGGGGGTTTTGGGGTGTGTGTGGGGGGGGGTGGGGGTAGTGGTGGTGTGTGTGTTGTGGTGCTGGTATGGGTGGTGTGGTTGGCTTCGTGTTGGGGTGGGGGTGTGTGGTGGGTTGTGGTAGTGGGGAGGGGGTGTGGGTCTGGGGGCTCGTGTTTGGGGTGGGTTGTGGTTTGGAGGGGTGGGGTGGTGGGGATGCTGGAGTGGTTTGCTGGTGTGTTGTGGGTAGCGGGGGGGTGTAGGTTTGTGTGTGATTTGTAGGGTGATGGTGGTGTGGTGGAGTGGGTGTTGGGGTTTGGGGGGGTTGTGGGTGTGTGGTGTTGGGGGTGTGTGGGATTGGGTGTCTTTGGTGGGTTGCGTAGTTGTGTCCGTGGTGTAGTGTTGTCACGTGGGAGGGTGTGTTGTGGGTAATGGTTTGTGTGTGTAGGTGGGTGGGGGGGTGGAGGTTGTGTGGTTGTTTGGTGTGTTGTGTTTTTTTGTGTGATAGGGTGTTGGTGGGGTGTTGTGTGTGTTGTGGTGGGGGGGGGGTGGTTGAGGGTGTGTGGGTTGTGGGGTGGGTGGTTGTGCTGGGTTTGTTGATGTGGTGTGATGTGTGCGTGTGGTGGGTTGTGGGGGTGGTGGTGTGTGGCGTGTGTGTCTGTTGGGTTTGTTGTTGTTGTTGGGGGGTTGTGATTGGTGTGGTTGTCTGTGGTAGGGGGTTGTGGTGCGTGTGTTGTTGGGGGGTCGTGAGGTCTGGGGGGCGTGTGGTGTTGGGGGTGTGTGTGTTGCTTGGGGTGGTGGGGGCTTTGTCTGTGTCTTTTTGGTTGGTTGGGTGTGTTGTTTGTGTGGTGTGTTTGTGTTGTGGTGTGTGTGTGTGGGGTGTGTGTTGTTGGTTGCGGTTAGTGGTTTGTGTGTTGTGGGATGGGGGGGTGGGTGATGTGGGTCTCGCTAGTCGGTCGTTGGTGGAGTTGTGTTGGGGGTGTGGTGGTGGTGGGGTTGGTGGTGGGTTGTGGGTGTTGTATGAGGGGGTTTTGTTGGTGGTGTGGGTGTGTTGTTGGGTGGCTTGGGTGGTGTGTGTTTGTGGTTGTAGTGGGTTGTAGTGTGTGTGGGGGGGTTGGTGGTGGGGGTGTTGTGGTTGGGTGGTTGTGCTTGTTGTGGGGGTGAGTGTGTGTGGAGTTGGTGGTGGGTGTGTGTTTGCTTTGTTGGTCTGGTGGTGGTGTGGTGGGTGGTGTGTTGTGGTGTGGTGCGTTGGGGTGTGTGTCGGTGTGATTGGGTTGGTTGTGTGTGTGTTGTGGGTTTGGTGGGGTTTTGGGGGGTGGTGTTGTTGTGGTGTGTTGTGTGTGTCGTTGGGTGGTGTGGGTGTCTTTGGGTGGGGGTGTGTGAGTTTGGTTCTCCTGTTTGGGGGTTGGAGTGGTTGTTCGTTTGTGTGTGTTGTGGTGTTGTGGAGTGCGTGGGTGTGGGGTGGGTTGGTGGTGGGGCTGGTGTGGGGTCGTGTTGTCGTGGTTGTATTGTGATATTTTTGTAGTTTATTTATTTTATTATATTTTATATAGTATTTTTTGATTTATCTTTAATTTTTATATATATATTTTATATTTTTTATATATTATATTAATCATTTTTTTATGTTAAATTAGTAATAATTGTATATATTATATTTATTATTAATCTATATATTATTTTATTTTAATTATCTATAATTATTTTTAACATTTTTATAATTTTTTTATATTATATATAATTATACTTTATTTTAATATCTAAAGACGTTAATAATATATTTATATTTATTAGTATTTTTTATTTTTATATTAATTTATTATTTATTAATTTATAATTTATTATTAACTTATATACTAATTTATATTTATTTATATTATCTTTTTTAAATAATTTTAAATTATATATTAAATTAATTAAAATTATAATATATATTATACTATATATAATAAATATATTAATTATATATATTATATAAATTATAATATTATTAATATTATATATATTTAATATATAATATTTATTATTAATTATTTAGTTATAATAACTATTATATATAATATATCTTAATTTATTTATATTTATTTTTATTATATTTAATTTTATTAATTAATAATTAAATAATTATATATATATTTTTATTTTATCTATAATATTATTTATAATATATATATTTATAAAATATAAGTACTTTATATAAATATTTAGATTTAATATTTTTAATAATATATTTATTATATCAAATTAATAATAATATTAATTTAATTTATACTAATTATTTTTTTATTAATTATAATTTTTTTATATATATATTGTATAATATATATATATATATATTAGATATATTTTTAATATAATTTATTTATTATAAAAATATATTAATATTTTAATAAAAAATATTATATAAAATTTTTATTATTATTTATAATTTAAATTATATATATTTTTTTTATTTATTATATTTATAAACTTTAATTTTTAATTATATATATTTATTATATATAAATATTATTTATTAATATATTTATATATATTTATAATTTATATTATTTTAAATTATTTATATATAATATAAAATTTAATTAATATTATTATAAATTATATATAATTTTAATTATTTATTATTAATATATAATATAATATATATAAATTATTTATTTATATTATTAAATTAAGAATTTTTATATATATTTTTACTATAAAATATATTATTTAATATATTAAATATATATTATAAATAATATATATATATATAATATTTATATAATTTTGTTTAAATTATATTTTTTTATCTATTAATATATATATTTATAATAATTAAATTTTATATAATTTATTTTATTTTTATAATTTATAATATTTTATATAAAATTATATATATATATTTTATTATAATAATAATTATATATTTAATAAGTTATTATATATTTTATATAATTATCTATATTTTAATTATATTTAATTATTTATAACTTTATATTATAATTATATTAATATATATAATAAATTTATAGTTTTTATTTAATTTTTATTAATATATTCCTTTTATATTGTTATATTTTTTTATTTTATAAAATTTATGTTTTTTATTTTTTTTTTAAAAATTTATTGTAATTTTATATATAATACTTATTTCTATATATTTATATTAAAATATTTTATTTCTACATTTTATTAATATAATTATTTATAATACTATATTTAATTTATTTCATTATTATTTTTATATATTATTAATATTTTTTGTTTAAACTTATATATTAAAAAAATAATTTATTAAATACATTAATATTTTAACATTAATAAAAAAATATATTCTATTTATTAATTATAATTAAAATTATTTTTTTTTTTATATATATTTTATATAAAATATATTATATCTAGAAACGCCAGTGTTTGCAATATTAACACGTCAACTATTGCAATATATATTGATTAAAGGAAAACGTCAAGTTTTGCGAATAAGGAAAACATTATATAACCGAAAATGTCCTAACGAAATTATATATATATTTCAATATTTAGTAACGTTTTACTAAAACTCATATGGTGTTATAAACGGAATAAAGGAACTAAGTTATATTTTAAAGATTTACTAAAATATAACTGTATAATAATTGACAACGATACGAGAACCTATACTTTTTTTACATTGAGGACGATTATTTTAGGACGTGGACAAAAATTTGTCGAGGAAACTGGAAAAAATAAGTTTAAAATATGATTTTATATTTTCTATTATTATCAGCTAGAAGGTAAACCTAATAATTGTTGTAAAAGGCTTTACAAAACACTGTTTAACTTAATTGGTTAATCTTTAAAACGTTTACGAGTACGTTGATACAGATGCTTTGTATTTATTAATTAAGTAGGTGATTTCAGAAAACGAGTCAAACTATTTGGTTTAAATAAATTATTCACACTTATTATATAATACCTGCAAGGTATATTATACTTGTCATTAATCTTTGGGTTGTTTGTCTTTATGAGTTATATTTTTACTTTGCCTTTGAGATCTTTTCATATCATCATTCTTTATCGTGAATCCATCTTGATTTGTCTTTTAAAGCTTCTGACCAACATACTCATACTTTCTTGACAGTTTACAATCTTCCTCATGTTAGAACTTTTGTCTTGATCAACAACTTGATGATTTGAGGAAGTGAGTTCTTTGATTTATCATAGTTGCGGAAGTGTATCTTTGAACTTTGAGTAATAAAAATGAAGGAATGAATATGACGGTGTTCTTTCTTCTGAAAGGTAGAGATGTTGTTGATGTTGTTATACATAAATGTATCTTCCCTCAATTGCTTCCACCCAAATAAACAACCATTCGTATGCACATACTTCACACAAACAACTCATAGAAGAAAGAAACTATAACCTCCAAGTCAATTAAGTCCCAGATGTTGTATACAACAAAGTCAATTAAGTCCCGAATGTACATATTTCTTCCCCCCAGTTGTTGCACTATTTTGTATACTCTAAAGTCAATTAAGTCCTAGATGTACACATTTCTTCCCCCTAATTGTTGCGCTCTATCAAAATATTCAGCTAGAACACTTCTTTTCCCCCTGATTATTTTGATGACCATCAAACATAATCATAATCTTGTTACGCCTGAATATTCGATAGTGAAGTCATGTGTGAAGTGCGGTCTAAGCATGAGAGACAACTACTAGCTTCAATTCTAACCATCTCCCCTTATCAATATTGTGACATCATAAGTAACCTTGGTAATCCAACACTTTACTTGAATTAATCAAGGAAATGTTGTTTGTGTTTTTCGAAAACAAATTCCGAAAAAACACGATAACTACTAGATCACTTAGATTACTAGTTAACACTAATTGAATCATTAAACATTAATTTTCAAATTAGTGACCTACGTTTAGCGTTGGCTTGATGTTAGCACTGGTAGGATTTCCATTCAATCATTGTGAAATACTTAATTTAAGTATCACTCTTGAATGTTCCGACAATGTCACTAAGACATGCACTGTCACATAGACATGTAAGCGACTCTTGTACCTTTTTGTATCTTTGATGTTTAATACAAATGTACTTTTGTGTCTTATGTGATATTTATGATTTGATCTCTTTTTGGCTCTAGACTCAATAAGTGTTTTTTGGTTTTTATGATCAGAGGTTGGAGCAGACTGCCACCTTTTCAATATCAACAATCTCGGAGTGAGATGTCAATAGATTATGCATTTAATCTCCATGACAATGAAACAAGAACTCTTTTGAGAGAATCTTGACTGGTTGGGAAGGGTTGTGCATTGCATCACTGGGTCCATGATGTCTTTTTTCAATACCAAATATCATCTTTGTGATATTTGATAGATTATGAATTGACCCAGAATCTGTCTAATGTTTGTGGAGGGCTTCTTTCTTTTCACCCTTTATCCATATATTTCTTTTTCATTCTTCAACCCCTTCAATGTCCACCAAGACGTCATTACTATCATCATGTTGTGATTGTTCCGATGATAGCTCATGCCTTAGTTGACATTATTCCCATTCACATTCAACTCCATCATACCTAAGGACTTCTATTCTTTCTATGGAATGTCCCTGGGTAGATCCCTCCGGTTCTGGTTGGATCATGGGATAATACCTAACCTTACCACCTTATTTCTTCTTTGATCATTGTGAGGTAGTTGGTTGATGGGTATTAAGATCGAAACCATAAAACCATTTGAAAATCAATCAAAGTGTTTGATATAAATCAAAACATTTAACACTTTGAAAGTTTCACTTTTTGAGAAATACTCCCCCTACACATGTGCATTGATATTCAAAATTATTTTGCACATGGAGGAAAGAGTTGATTGCACTTTGAGTCTTTTAGATCACTTTGTTATTCCACACACTTAAGCATTTATCTTTCTTGATCACATTTTAATCCAATTTTCTCCCCCTCAAAAATAGCATACCATATGATATTTTTGATATCAATGGATTAAAATAGCTATATGAGATTTTGAAAACACATGGGAGAAAACGGATATAGCATGATTATGATTTGGAACCTTTGTTACAAAATTGACCCCAAGGTTTTGGAAACTTGTCACTTCCATCAAAACTTTTAATATATATATAAAACTTTTATATATTTATTACATTTATATAAAAGTTTACACACACCACTCCCACTCTTCTCTCTCCCTCACCCCACCGCCGGCCACCCTCAGCCACCATCTTCTCCGTGCCAACATTCCGGCCCCTAACGTCGACGCCGCCGAAAAGTTTTCTGGCTGGCGTATTCGGGCCAACACCAAAATAGATACCACCATCGGGTATCTACTCGACCACTACATAACTTTCCTTACACGCGCCTACTACACACATCTGTCAACACCGCGTAGCCCACAGTCACCATTAAAAACACTAACCATCTTCATATTGTTCATCTTCATCAATCATACTCCCCTGTCTCCCGCTCCCATCTCTACCGAATCCAACCACGGTGACAGTCGCCACCTCACAAGGGTTGCGATGGGTGTTTTATATCCACCAACAAGAGTGCGTTTGGATGTTTACTTCAGGGTGGGGGTGGGCGTATCGGTGAGGTGGCATCCAACACTGTTGGGGGCTGTGTGGGTTGGCGGCCACCCTCCAATGGGTGCCGTATCCGGTTTGTAGCAGCTAGGGGTGTTGTTTTTTGTGGTTACAGTCGGGTCGGGGTCGGGTTTTGTTGCAGTCAAATGCCGGGGACAGCCGAGGGTAGGATTAGGTGTTGTCGGGTTGGGTTTTATTAACACCGCAAAATACAGTGTGCTGGTGTTGTCGACAGCCACCCAAAAAACGGTGCGTTTTTGGTGTAAAAGAGGACACAATAAGGGTAGCGTACGTTTTGTGGTTACACCAGCACGGGTGCGTGTGGTTCCACGGACAAGGTGGTGCGTTTGGGTTTTATAGCAGTTAGGGATGTTTGGTTGGGGCTGTGGGTCTGCCCGGGGTATTGGGGGGGTTAATTTGTGTGCGGTGGAGTTGGGATTGGGTCAGCCTCCATGCTAGGGTGCGCTTTGGTTTTGTATGTAAGCCAGTAAGGGGTGTTTGTTTGATTGTAATTTTTTTTGGGTGCATTTGGTTGTTGTGATACAAACACCTAAAGGGTGTTTGGTTTTTGATCATTTTATGGTTAGGGTGCGTATTGGTTAATGAAACAGCAAAATAGGGGTCTTTGTGTGTTTCAATGTTTATAAAAGTTTAGGGGCGTTTTGGCATGTTTCATCAGATTAGGGTAGTTTTTTGGTTTGGCTGTCGTATCTAGCCGAAGGGGGTTGCGGCTGATTTTATAGTAAAAACGACTAGGGACGTTTGGTTGGACAGAAATGCATAAGGGTGAATTGTGGGTTTAGAGATAGACAACACCAATGGGGTTTTTTTGTTTGGTTTTAGCAGAAAAACCGTTAGGGAGCGCTTGGAAGAGCAGAATCACGGACATAGGTTTCGTTTAGTTTATATAGCAAGTATCAACAAACAAATATTTATAACGTGATATTTTATATTTTAAAAAAATCCGGACTAAATTGTTGTTTTATTTGGTTAAATAAATGTTACTTTAATTATTTGGTTTGTTTTGATATAATAAATATTTAAATATTATTATATCTAGAAGCAGTGTTTGCAATATTAACACGGTTAAATATTGCAATAATATATTGATTAAAAAGAAAAAAGTCGAGTTTTGCGAATAAGGAAAACATTATATAACCAAAAATGTCATAACGAAATATATATATATTTCAATATTTAGTAAAGTTTTACTAAAAACTCTATAGTGTTATAAACGGATAAAAAGGAACTAAGTTATATTTTAAAGAATATAATAAAATATAACTGTTATAATAACTGACAACGAACGGGATAAACATACTTTTACATTGAGACGATTATTTTAGACGCGATTCGTCGAGGAAACAAAATATAAGTTATAAAATATTATTTTATATTTTATAATTATCAGCTAGAAGGTAACCTAATAATTGTTGTAAAAGGCTTTACAAACACTGTTTAACTTAATTGGTAATCTTAAAACGTACGATTACGTCTGTTACAAGGAAACTTTTTATTTTAATTTATTTAAGTGGTGATTTCAGAAATGAGTCATACTATTTGGTTATTAACAAAATTATTCACACTCATTATATAATACCTGCAAGGTATATTATACTTGTCATTAATCTTTGGATTGTTTGTCTTTATGAGTTATATAAGGGCTTATTTTTCACATGAAATATATACGGAATATATTACACGCTTTGGGTTTATTCTCAATTTATTTATTTAACCAACCACTAAATCATTACAACGTTAAATCTAAATTTTTATCAACGCGTCGCGTTGACATAACAATTCATCGGGAAACCCAAATTCATTATCTTAGGCTAGTGGGACTTAGCAGTTAGGTTAAGCTGCATCTTCTCGGTCAAGCAGCTTCGTCTTCCGTTCGTGTTGTGCATATTAGATGCCTATCTGCCAATCGGTATTCTTCATCAATGTGGTTTTCCATAACCTCGCTTTTCAAATCTTTTGAATGTTTATAACCCGCGAGGGGAAAATACATGCTTGGACCTATAATCTCTTACTTATTGTGTTATCTTATTAACAATGGGATTGTTTTTAAAGGATTATTGTGAGTCTTCATAACTCACTTTTACTCATTTGGATAACGGTTGTATATATATTTTTGGGAATGAAAATATGCAGCGTTTTATAAATGGACACAACAGCTTTGTTTTATTAATTGGACGCAAGTATTGATTACATGTGCCTATGTAGCGATAACCCAAGTTAATGCCCATTATCATGAACTGTCTTTGACATATATGTAGTTGGGAATTTCATTATGTGAAGCGCGAATGTTATGTATTAGATCTATTCGGGGGAAACGACACTCCCAGTTTTTCGGGTGATTAGCTATCACCGGGGATCGAACGTTATTACATATGTCGAATTTAGGATGTTTAGGGTTAGACATCCATATGGGCGGTAAATTGCAATATATAGTTTAAATTTAATTGCAAGGGAAGATTCGTCCGAGCTTCTGTGTCTTGTGCTTAGTGTAATTGTAATTAGTTTTGTGTATCATGCATGTGTTGCATTATCACGAGAAAAATTCTTGACGGTCCTACCTTGTTATATTTTTTTTTTTTTTTTTTTTTTTTTTGTATTATTTTCAGGGAATCGATAGGCACGAGGTTCCCAGGAATTCTTTTTTGGTGCAGTAATTTGTCAGCATTCTTTATAAAATATTTTGGGAATTAGATGGTTCTTTTTTGTGACATTAAATTAACCATGCATTCTTTATAAAATCTTTGGGATTTTTACATGGTACTGTGATGATACATTGGATTACATTCATATTTAAACTAATCTATGAACTCGCCAACTTTATGTTGACCTTTTTAAGTATGTTTTTCTCAGGTAAATTATATGCTCGGATTTCTTGAAGTGCATTGGAGTCTATACATTCAAGCTTTTCATTGTGATGCAATTATGGGACAAATGTATATCAAATTCAGATTTTGATTAAATCAACAATGTTATTTTTCAAACGACACATTTAGAAGTCGTTCTCTTGTATCTAGCGCTGTGTTTTTGTGGTAGCACCCCAAGTGGTGTATTCCGCTGACGTTGTCATATTTTTGGGGGGCTTGGGTGTTACAGTTGGTATATGAGCTCTGGCTATATGAGAACTAGGTTGCATATTTTACCCTAGACTATAGTCGTTTTCACAAACATTGCATCACAACAAACATTTTCAAAGTGCATACACGCTACTTGCTTATGTGCTTACGTTACGTGCTGCATTAAGTGCTTACGTGGCATACATATATATAATATATATATATATGCTTGCATTCCTTTCGCGTATATCGTACGCTTATTTATATAAGAATTATTATATAAATACCAGAATATTTTTAAGACATTGTGGGTTGCACGATGGTCTCATTCTACTCGTCAGACATTGTGAGTTATACACTGGTCTGCATCCTTGCTTCTTAGACATTGTGAGTTATACAATGGTCTCATCTTGCTTCTTAGACATTGTGAGTTATACAATGGTCTCATTTTACTTCCTAGACATTGTGAGTTGCACAATGGTTTCATTTCGTCCTCGGGCATTGTAAGTTAAACAATGGTCTCTAAGGACATTAATTTTCTTCATAGCTTTATACTATATTGTATTACACGAAGACCGTTATAAATTTTGGTTACATGGGATTATGTATAAATCTAAGTATTACAAGTCTTGTATAGGCGGGACTTGTAATAGGAGGATTTATATGATAATTGCTATGTTGACTGGTTCATCGAGACTTGTACACTGGCGTTACTCTAACCAACGTTATTCATTACCTATCTTGAACTCTAGGTCGATATTTTTGGGTAGTTTTACTCCCTGTCTCCGAAGACGAGATACTCATTAGAGCACATGCATCGTAATGTCATCCATCATCTTGAAGGTTATGTGGGTACGCGTATTGCATCGGGAATTATTATA
This sequence comes from Tanacetum coccineum, assembly GCA_026074375.1. Taxonomy (NCBI): domain Eukaryota; kingdom Viridiplantae; phylum Streptophyta; class Magnoliopsida; order Asterales; family Asteraceae; genus Tanacetum; species Tanacetum coccineum. The sequence continues at coordinate 24,363 of BQNB010032590.1, read as the reverse complement.
GTGGATGATGTATTAATTTGTTTATTTGAAAGGATTGGGACGCCTCGTTCATTTAAATAAATATATTATTAATCCCAATCCGAACATACGTTTATAGTTCTTATTAATATATTTGGACGCTTCTTTTTGTAAATAAGAAATTATAAATGAGTGGGTTAATTGGTATCCGATATGACAGGTATGAACACTAAATTCGAAAAATCGCCCAGGAAATTTGTTGATAAGGGTCTAGATACACAATTGTGTTCTCACCGACAGAATCTTAAGGCCTCACTTGGGACTACCTTATCTCATTCTTGAGTTATTACTCTTGCCATTGCCAATCCTCGCAATCATGAACTGTTCGTGGAACTAACAGATGTGTTACACACTTGAGCTAATGGAGCTGATTCATCAAACTAACGACTGAGTACCATAATCCGCCGATTATCGCATAAGCTCTCTCGCTGAGCTAGATTGACTCTCATTTATAGAAACTTTATTTGGGGATATTGTTTCTCGGAGGGTCCTCACCCTCTGCATCCCATCACCGTTTGTTATAGTTATCGTCGTTATGGTTGCTATTGTTGGGTCCTGGAGTGGTCCTGATCGTACAATTAATTTATCAACTAATTAATGAAACCCAAATTTAAACAAGATAAGCATATGTCGTTTGTATTCAGTTGAAGTACTCATTGCAGACAAATGGTACATCAATTTATGTCATGATACTAATTTACGTATCTGCCAAGTAAGTTGGAGTACTTAAATCAATAAGCCACGTTGGATGTGAATACATCAAACATTACGGATAGTAGAACGAGACTCTGCCCTTAAAGACATAACCTCGCTGACTAAACATTCTCCTTTGAGTGTTGTTAACTATTAAGAGGTTTTCTTAATAAAGGTTATATACCAATTATAAACTTGAAACGATGTTTCCCTAAGAAGATACATATTCTATTAGATTGGATATCTGGCAACCTAGCCGAAATTTATGTATATTAAGAGGTGTCGAAACACCAGATATTGCTGAATAAAGTTATCAGCGTCATGTTCAACTGGTTTAGTAAATCTTAAGTCTTGTTCCTAGTCACACTAACGGAAAACGATTTTTAATCTACGGACGAGATTTCTTTAGTGGTGTAGGTCTGTATCCATCTGAGTATTTTGGATTTTTAAGGATAAACGTATTTTACCTCTTTGGACTTTTAGGTTGGCTTGACTTACAAGAACAACCATTCTAATTCTGTTTTCTCGGCTTGCTTGGACCCTAATGCCAAGTCGATTGTGAAACGACTTTCTGAACACTTTTCAGTTTTGCCCGAGACCTGGAAACGAGCCGAAAAGGGCTAAAACAGCACCGCAAACATTTTTCGAACAATATACAACGCGGACACACAAAAACAATTAAATTTGTTTTTAATTATCAGTATTTATTTAATAAAAATATTAAATAAATTAGTCATCATTTTAATTAAAAGCGTTGTGGATAACGCGAATACTCGAGTTAAAATCCATTTTTATTACGGACAAGGCGAAACCGGTTCACAAAATGAATAACAGATATTTTATTAAATGTTATAAAATATTTATGAAACATTATCAAGTAAATACTCATTTTTATCAGAAAAATGATTCGGAAAACAATGGCGCAAGTTTCAAGAGTTGAATCATCCGTTAAGTCCTTCAAACGAGTCCCGAACCGATAGTTATAAAAACTATGTTAAAAAGTTACAAAATTGACCCCAAGGTTTTGGAAACTTGTCACTTCCATCAAAACTTTTAATATATATATAAAACTTTTATATATTTATTACATTTATATAAAAGTTTACACACACACTCCCACTCTTCTCTCTCCCTCACCCCACCGCCGGCCACCCTCAGCCACCATCTTCTCCGGCCAACATTCCGGCCACCACCACGTCGCCGCCGCCGGAAAAGTTTTCCGGCGGGCTTATCCGGCCAACACCAAAAATACTCCCCACCTCCGGATCTACTCGACCCACTACATCACTTTCCTTCACGCGCCACCACCACCCCCACGTCACCACCGCGAGCCCACAGTCACCATAACACCACCATCATCATCTTATCATCATCATCATCATCACCCCGTCACCCCGCTCCCATCTCTACCGAAACCACCACGACAGTCGCCACCTCCCAAGGGTGCGCGTGGTTTTATAACCACCAACAACGAGTGCGTTTGATGTTTACTACAGGGGAGGGGGTGCGTTCGGTGAGGTGGCAGCCACCACTGTTGGGTGCGTGTGGGTGGCGGCCACCACCAATAGGGTGCGTCCGGTTGTTAGCAGCTAGGGGTGTGTTTGTTGTGGTGACAGTCGGGTCGGGTCGGGTTGAGTTGGCTGTCCAACAGCCGGGACAGCCGGGGGGATAAGGGTTGTCGGGTTGGGTCTATTAACACCGCAAGGGTGCGGCTGTTTGTCGACAGCCACCCAAAAGGGTGCGTTTTGGTTGTAAAGAGACACAATAAGGGTGCGTTCGTTTTGTGGTTTACACCAGCACGGGTGCGTGTGGTTCAACGACAAGGGTGCGTTTGGGGTTTATAGCAGTTAGGGATGTTTGGTTTGGCTGTGGGACAGCCGGGTATAGGGGGGGTGTGTGCGGTGGGTTGGGATTCGGGTCAGCCACCATGCTAGGGTGCGCTTGGTTTAGGTTGTAGCAGTAAGGGGTGTTTGTTTGTTGTAATTATTTAGGGTGCATTTGGTTGTGATACAAACACTAAAGGGGTGTTTGGTTTGACAATTTGATGGTTAGGGTGCGTTTGGTTAATGAAACAGCAATAGGGGTGTGTGTTTCATTGTTTATAACAGATTAGGGGCGTTTGGCAGTTTCATCAGATTAGGGTAGTTTTTGGTTGGCTGTCGTAACAGCCGAAAGGGGTGCGGCTGATTTTATAGAAAAACGACTAGGGCACGTTTGGTTGGACAGAAAATGACATAGGGTGCATGTGGGTTTAGAGAAGACAACAAATGGGTTTGTTTGTTTGGTTTAGCAGAAAAACCGTAGGGAGCGCTTGGAATAGCAGAATCACGACATAAGGTTTCGTTTAGTTTATATAGCAAATCAACAAACAAATAAATATAACGTGAGATTTTATATTATAAAAACCGGACTAAATTGGTGGTTTAAATTGGTTAAATAAATATAACGTTTATTATTTGGTTTAGTTTAGATATAATAAAATATATAAATATATTATATCTAAAAACGCCAGTGTTTGCAATATTAACACGTTAACAATTGCAATATATATTGATTAAAGAAAAACGTCGAGTTTTGCGAATAAGGAAAACATTATATAACCGAAAATGTCATAACGAAATATATATATATTTCAATATTTAGTAACGTTTTACTAAAACTCATATGGTGTTATAAACGGATAAAAAGGAACTAAGTTATATTTTAAAGATATACTAAAATATAACTGTATAATAACCTGACAACGAACGAAAACTATACTTTTACATTGAGACGATTATTTTAGACGCGATTTGTCGAGGAAACGAAATATAAGTTATAAAATATTATTTTATATTTTATAATTATCAGCTAGAAGGTAACCTAATAATTGTTGTAAAAGGCTTTACAAACACTGTTTAACTTAATTGGTAATCTTAAAACGTACGATTACGTTGATACAGGAACTTTTTATTTATTTAATTAAGTGGTGATTTCAGAAAACGAGTCAAACTATTTGGTTTAATTAATTATTCACACTTATTATATAATACCTGCAAGGTATATTATACTTGTCATTAATCTTTGGGTTGTTTGTCTTTATGAGTTATATAAGGGTTTATTTTTCACATGAAATATATACGGAATATATTACACGCTTTGGGTTTATTCTCAATTTATTTATTTAACCAACCACCAAACTATTACAACTTGGGAATCTAAATCTTTATCAACGGGTCGCGTTGATGTGACTATTCATCGGGAAACCCAATTTCATTATCCTAGGCTAGTGGGTCTTAGCCATTAAGATTAGTTGCAACTTCTCGATCGAGCCGCTTCGTCTTCCGTTCGTATTGTGCATGTTAGATGCCTATCTGCCAATCGTTCTTCATCATCAATGTGAGTTCATAACCTCGCTTTTCAATCTTTTGAATGTTTATAAACCCGCGAGGGGGAATACATGCTTGTCTACAAACTCTTTACTTACTGGATTATCTTATAACAATGTGATTGTTTTTAAATGATATTGTGAGTTCATAGCCCCACATTTTTACGATTTCAATGATTTATAATTATGGGGTGGAAACATGCTTTGTTTTATAAATTGGACGCAAGTATTGATTACATGTTTGCCTAAGTAGCGATAACCCAAGTTAAGCCCATTATCATGAACTGTCAATTGCATAGATGTAGTTGGGAATTACATTATGTGAGCGCGAATGTTATTTAATAGATCTATTCGGGAAACGACCTCCCCGTTCGGGTGACTAGCTATCACCGAGAACGAACGTTATAGCATGTCGAATTTTAGATGTTTCGGGTTAGAACATCATTTCGGGCTGAGTAGCAATATTATGCGAACAAGACTGTCGAGCTTCAGTGTCATGAGCTTAGTGTAAATGTAATCTGGTTTTGTGATGTCTGCATTTGTTGTAGTATTACAGGGAAAATTCTTGCGGTCCTACCTTGTATATATTATTTTCGGGAAATCGATAGGCACGAGGTGCCAGGAATACATTTTTGGTGACATTAAATTTGTCATGCATTCTTTATAAAAATCTTTGGGATAAGATTGGTACTTTTGGGTGACATTAAATTAACCATGCATTCTTTATAAAATCTTTGGGATTTTTACATGGTACTGTGATGATACAGTGGATTACATTCATATTTAAACTAATCTATGAACTCACCAACTTTATGTTGACCCTTTTAAGCATGTTTTTCTCAGGTAAATTATATGCTCGGATTTCTTGAAGTGCATTGGAGTCTATACATTCAAGCTTTTCATTGTGATGCAATTATAGGACAACTATTATTTTGATTTTAGAAAATTAACGAGATTGTTTTACAAACGATACATTTAGAGGTCGTTCTCTTGTATCTAGCGCTGTGTATTATGAAGTAGCACCCCCAAGTGGTATTCCGCTGCGTTGTATGATTTTTGGGGGTATTACACATACCTATCAGGGGCCGCCCTATTATAGGATACTCCTGATTTTGTCCTTTTGTGGGAAAATGTTTTATAAAGCATGTTTTTCTAATTTGAGGGAAAAATCTGATTTCAAATATATATTTGAATAAAACATTTCTTTTAATTACAAAAAAAATGTCTAATTTATTTTTGTAAAAAGGTTTTGTTACATTTATAAAAATGTAAAGTTTAGGAGAAAAATGTATTACTTTGATCATTTAACAAATTAATCATTTGTTTGTACATACCTTAAGTAATTTACATCGAAATGGAAATTTATGACTAATAACATGTTTACGTTTAATTTTACGTAGAATGTTGTTACATTTTGTGATTATCAAAACGTAGAGAAGTCAAAAAATATAAATAACGTTTTTAGACATTATTTGTATTTACAATCTCCCCCTTTTTGATGATTACAAAATATAAACTCATTGTATGTAAAAATATATTTAAACAAGTATTTAGTGAGTTTTATTCCATTTCTCCCCCTTTTTATAGAATCAAAAAGGTTTCGTCGATGAAAAAATATTAATTCAACACAATAAACGCTCCCTCTTGATGTGTGCCCCCCCCCCTCGTTCGAGAGCACCAAGGAATCAAGCTATGGTGACTTGCTACAAAAATGAGTTAGAATACGAGTGCAATATATATTTCCAACTTCAAGCAACGTCACAAAAAATATATTAGAATGGCTAAAAAATAAAGTAAGCCAAAATAAATATGCACTACTTCATCAACCACAAAAAATAAACTGGCCATCACAACCATATTATAAACATTAAACTTCATTCATAACATAAAAGTCATGCATAAAGCATGATGATACATGGCATAAAAAATAAAAACTACAACTATCCTAATTTGGTCGAGAGCCATAAGATTTACTTGCAAGAGGGGTGATGAGTTTTTATTTAAAAAGAGGAAACTAAACATACAATATGTTTAGTTTGCGGGTAGAGAGGTTCGTGGTGCGAAAGGATTTGGTGGTGGTGAATTTGGTACGGAAGGTTGTGGGACCAAGTGCTCAATGTAGGAGAACATAAAGTGTAGTTTATCCCTTAAACAAAAAATAAGGTTTCGGTTATGGAGACAACATAAGAAAGTTGCTCCATGGGCATCAAGAAGATTAAACGGGATTGGATGTGCTATAATAGGTGGAAATGGTGGTGGTGGTGGTGAAGGATTATTGAAAGCAAAGTCAAGTGAAGTGATTGGTGAGAATGTAAGGGTGACGTCCATAGGTTGATGCTCTTGTAATGGTCTAAAATGAGTGACTATAGAGCGTGGTGAGTTGTTGGAGCTCAAGTAGGGATTTGTTAATGGAGATGATGAGTAAAATGGAGATGAGTTGAGCTTGGAAGTAATTGAGGAAGAAGAGGATGTTCCTCTAGTTGATGGTTTTTTGAATGGTACATTAGGTGTATTTGGTGATAGAGATTTGTGCTTTAGTGATGGAGTCTTAACATCATCTTGGGTAAGATCAATAAATAATTATCTTGGTGGTTTGATTGTGATTTTTGGTTTCTTGGTAGCTTTTAAAGTTAAGGTTTGAGAAGATGACATGGAAGTGTTTGAGGTTGAAGATGAACAAGGAAGATGATGATTTGAAAATAAGGATTGGGAACCATTTTATTAAGAGAAAATTGTGTAAAACTTGTATGGGTTAGTGTTAAAATGGCCAAATCCAAGTAATGCTCGTATTTTCTAGGCAAATTAGCTGATGCTAAGCAAAAGGTGGTCAGAAAAAAAAACCAGTAAGTTTTTTTGGACCCAGATGCTGGTCCCCTTATCTATGAGGTCGGTCCCCATATCAATCAAAGGGCCGCCTTTGATAGATCAAGGGGCCGCCACCTGGTAAAAATTCAGGTTGCCAAGAATTTATTGTATGCCATTTTCTGTAAGAAAAGTAGGGATTTGGTGGCCATTTTGCAGCAAATCCTATGTTTAAGGCTCACAAGACTCCATATTAGCTAGCTAAAATATGGAATTATAGTCTTAGGCATGCATGTGATCATATATAATATGATAGTTGCTACCAATAATAAATTATCTTGTATGCATGACATATATATCAATTTTGTACTAAGCATGCAAATAAGTGCTAAAGATGAATTAAGCAAGCATCAATAATGCTAATTAAACGAGCGATAAAATCTAACAAGTTCTAAAGCATAATAACATCATCACATATAAACTAGCATGTAGTCTAAAGCTTAATAAAAGTACTACAAATAATTAAACAATAGTACTAAGTATTTTATTTAAACAAGTTTATTATTAAACTTCATCTTCTTTCACTTCTTCTTCCTAAATGCTCCTTTAATTTCCTTTCTTAACGACCTGAGTGCGCCCTGTTGCTCCACATGTATTGTCTCTTGACGGTTAAGCATAGATGTTTGTTGAGAAAATAAAGTAGACATGTCTTGTTCATGCGGAGCTGGGTCTTGAAAGACTTAGGGTAGAAATGAAGAAAGGGAATTATAGTAAGTGCGAGGAGAATGAGTGCTATTTTCAGAAGTGCCTTTCTCTTGTATCTCTTCATCATCATCAGGTTGATGAGAAGAAGATCCATACGGGAAGGCGGAGGAGGAGGAAGTGGAATGACGCCCCTTTTTTATGCCCGTGTCTTTACAGATTTTTTGCTCTTGGATGAGAGCGAGAGGACGCATGACTCGATCGATAATGTCATGTTGACCATTATCGAGATCGGGGTACCACTCCATGACTTGTCGAAACAAGCAAGTCAACAACATACCGTAAGGTAGGTTGACTTTGGGAGTTGCACGGACAAACTCTATTCGTTTTGCAACAAAATAGGCAAGTTTGTATTATTTTTCAGCAACAATACAATACATCATACGAGCGAGACAAGCCGGAACCTAGTCCCTGTTTCCTCTTAGGCCGGAAACATTCTCACAAATAAGTTATTCCCAACATCTCATTTCTTTGTTTACTTCTTTGGTTAGGACAAGATTGGAGGTAAGTTCAACACGTTGTCCATTGACGACTCGACTCGACTTAGTGCGTTCAAATTGAAGATGTTGATGTATTTCATTAGGAGTCGGTAATTCGGTGTGGTATGGACTGTAGGGCTCTTGATAGGCCACTAAGGCGTCCAGAGACCATTCGGTGGTAAAGACACTTTGACCTTCGAATATAATACTGAGAATTTTCCCGAATTGCTCGAGAGAAAGAGTAATGAATTCATTTTGGATCATGAATGAAATAAGGAGATGGCCCTCTTAATTATTTTGAAGTTGAACTTGACAATAAAACTCCAATATAAATCGAGGAACAATTGGCTCATTTATTTGGTATATACACTGAAAATTAATGTTTAGTAAGCTTTGTTGAATAAACTTGACTCGGCATAGAGTTGGTCAGCAACCCGACCCTCATGAATAGACCGATTTTTGACCTTTTTGTAAAATTTGGCAATGGTGTCGGATTTGGTTGATCAGATTATTTGGGAATGTAGGCACGGGTGTATTTGTGGTCACCGACAATTGCGCGAAGCATATTTTTCATCTATATTTTAACAACAAAAAGAAATAAAAATAGTCCCAACATATATATAAATATATTACGAGATCAAAACATCAAAAATTGATGTCAAGTGTGTGTCTATATGTAACAAATGTGAAGGTGCGATTATTTCGACTCTAAAAATAAAACCTAAGAAATAATCCAAACACTCCTTTATTTATTTTCGCTCAACTGAGTGTGTCGAAAAATATACATTAGATTATATATTTTGGCAACAATCATGAGTTCATCTTGTATGCATGCAAAATCGTTTTTAGAACGTATTAACAATGCACGAAAACATTTTTATGATGTTCCTAGTTGTGAGAATTTTTTTGAAAACGAATTGGGGTTTTAATATATTTCAAAATTTTCAAGCATTCAAAATTATGCAAATCATATGTCTACGGGAAACAATATAGTTATACATTGTATAATCCTAGTCTTAATTACACAAAAACACACGAAAAGATTGATAATCTCTAATTTTTAATTTTGTGCAAAATAGATCTCTAAAAATGAAATTAAAAGAGGAATTGGTGAAAATACTTACAATAGTTATTGTTAATGATGATGTTTATGTTTTTCCCTTGTGAAATTGCCTTGAAATCAAGTTATAAGATTAAATTTTGAGGTTTTGGGTTGTTTTTGGTCGTCACTTGCAGCAGCAGGTACGAAGGGGGTGTTTGTTTTTGTGTTTTGTGAAAATAGGACACGAAATAAGGGTGTTTGGTTCGTTTAGGTAGGCGGACCCCTGATCAATTGGGGGCCGACTTTGATAGCTATTGGATCGGCCCAAACGATAAGGGGGCCGCGACCTGCTGGGCCAAGTTTTGGTTTTGGGCTTTGACGAATTTTGTCAGATTTTGACTAACACTGTGTTCTTGAGTTTTGTTATCAAAGAAAAGTAAAGGAATGTAAAGTAAATACTTTCCTCCCAAAATTGGGAAGAAACACTTTACTTTGAAAATCAATAAAATCACACTAATTTTCATTCCATTTCTTTTTCTTTTCCTCCTTAAGTACTACTCGAGAACACAACCTCATATGTTTCCTTTTCATTTTCTTTCTTTTTCTTATTTAACTCTAACTCGAGAACACAATGTAAAGAGTAACGTTTTAATTTGCTTTCGCGAATTAAAAAATTTTAAGCATTTTGGATGAAATAATTAAGTTGTCGAGATTTATCAGAATAATTTTAATAGTAACGAGACTATTAAAAGGAGAACAAGTAGTTTACGAAATTTGTTCCATCATTCCTAGACCTAGACGTAAATAATTAAACGGTTCACGTTTGAGTGGTTTAGTGAGTATGTCGGCAATGTTGTCTTCCGATAGGACTTTTTTGATGGAAATATTCCATTTTTGGACGTTGTCACGAAGAAAATGATGACGGACTTCAATGTGTTTTGTTCGCGAGTGTTGCATGGGGTTTTTGATCAAGTCGATGGCTCCTTTGTTGTCGCACATAATCAGAATATCGTCGAGGTGGATGTCGTAGTCAATAAGAGCTTGTTTCATCCATAGTGCTTGTTGACATGCCTTTCCAGCGCTTATGTATTCGGCTTCGGTAGTGGAGATAGCAAAAATGGTTTGCGTCTTTAAAAACCAAGATGTTAGACAACATCTCATAAACGTACAAATACCGCTAGTGCTTTTTCGATCCACGTAATCTCTCGCATGATCAGAGTCGGCATATACTACAGTTTCTATACCGGAGCTCTTAGGATACCATAATTCCAAGTGCGTAGTGCCTTTACTATATCAGAAGATACGTTTAACCGCTTCAAGATGAGAGTTTTTGGGATCCTTTTGGAAGCGTACACAAAGGCAGTGTTAACATTAGATTCTCATACTATGCCTCATCTTGAAAGCTTCAAATCAGAGTTAGCGGAAGTCTTTGTCTTTAAATCTTGAGCTTTCATGATTGTTTGTCTTTGTAGAATGAGCATGAATATGTGGTAATGAATCGACTTTGGTTGATTGGGATACTGTCACCACCGTTTTAACCTGCAGGTTTACGTTAGTGATAATCGAGAAAATTGATTTGAAAATCAATCGACGTATTACTTGTAAAAGCATTTTTGTAACACATCGAGAGTTTTAATCTTTTATCAAAATTCATCAACCGTCAATTCATTTACTGGACCAAATCGATATCCAGTTGTCACAAGTTTGATTCATATAGAATCTCGCAAGTCACCTACCAAGAGCTTGTTTGATGCTGACTCAAGCAGGATTTCCATCTTCATTGTGAATACTTATAGTATCACTCGGATGTTCTGGCAAATATCACAAGGATATTGCGTAGGACTCTTGTTAACAGCTTGTGAACTTGATGATGTTCAACAAGTGTTTGAAATGGAATGTGTCCTAACGAGATTTTTATTGATCTCTTGGCTCTAGACTCGATTAGTGCATTTTGGTTTTAGTACTCGGAGGCTGGAGCATATTGCCACCTAATTTAAAATCTAACGCACAAGCATAAGCTAATAAATCTTAATTAATTATAATCTAGCTACCAGAGTATATGTCTCATCATAATCAATTCCTTCTTGTTGATTATAACCTTGTGCAACTAAGCTAGCTTTATTTCTAGACACGATTCTATTTTCGTCAAGCTTATTTCTAAATACTCACTTAGTTCCTATAATCGTCATAGACTTAGGATTTGGAACTAACTCCCAAACATCATTTGCGGTGAATTGATTTAATTCTTCTCGCATGGCAACTACCAAACTTTCGTCCTTCAAAGTTTCACCGACATTTTTAGGTTCTATGGTTGAAAGGAAACAAAAGAAATTACTTTTGTCTTGAGCTTGAGATCTAAGGGTTCTTTGGTTTAGATTTCCTGTGACGTTTTCTAATGGATGACTCTTAGATTCTTTAATATTGACTATTTCGTCAATTTTGAAGGTTTCATCTTCGATATCATTTCCTAAGGGTTTCTTTTCACTAACCTTAATAGCTTCTTCTTCAACTAAATCATCGTCCTCCAAGGGTGATGTTTTAGGCGGGGAAAGACTTTCATCGAATGTCACATTTAAGGACTCATTGACTTTCATTGTGTGTTTGTTGAGAACTATATATGCTTTGCTATTTTAAGAACATCCTAGGAAAACACCTTCGTGAGACTTTGGGTTAAACTTGGTGAGGTAATCTTTTGTATTTAGTACAAAGTACTTGCTTCCAAATACTTTGAAATAATCAAGAGTAGGTTTCCCACCTCTCAAGAGTTTGTATGGAATAAAGTATTTTACTATTTTGATATCGTTTTATAAATTATTTGTTGTCATCTTATAAACTATTTCGCTTTCATCTCATGAACTATTTTACTACTTTATAAACTGTTTTGGACTACTACCTTGTAAACAATATAGTTTATACCATTTAACTTAGAGAAACATAAAACTAGTTTAACAAAAATAAGCATTTCATCATTAGTCCTTAATTACACATAGTCTGGCCACCTATGTTTAATTCAGGAAGGACCCTGCTATGCTCGGAGTAGTCACCTTAAATTTTTTGTCAAAATCAGTTTCCTACTTATAATCCTAAAAGCAAGAATTTATGTGTGTATTCATAAGCAGTGCAAGTCATAGACATCTGTATTAGTAAGCACGGTGACTAAGTAGACTTTTACACAACCTTATCATACAAAGTCATCCCTATCTTACACCACATCCTCAGCCGAAAGATCAAATTACACCACTAGTCACCCTATGATGATTCCCTAACCAGATCGGTTGCATTAGTGCTTCGTCATAAGGTCAAGACCTTGGATACTGTCAATGAAAGGAATAAGGACTACTAGGAGCGTGAGGAACATACCTTTTTTAATTGGGTTAGAATTAAGAAAATTAAGAGATTCCTATAATTTTCTAATGGTCATGAAGTTAAGGCTAAAGATACAATCATTGCAAACACCTAGAACCTAGCCGATAGAAGTTTCGTATCCACACCTTTTTAGCCTTCTAAGTGACATCGTCCCAACTGCCCTCGACATTAAGTACCCTATCGAGTTAGCTAATGGAAAGCTAATAGAAGGTGATACCATACTAGGAGGTTGCACCTCAGTATTCATAATCACCCGTTTAACATTGACTAAATGCCCGTAGAACTTGGTAGTTTCGACGTCATTATCGGGATGGATTGGTTATCAAAGTACCACGTTGTGATCATTTGTGACGAGAAGAGTGTTCGTGTTCCCTATGGGAATGAAGTGTTGACAATTCAAGGAGATAGCCATGAAGATAGAAGAAATTCTAGATTGAATATTATCTCATGCACCAAGACTCAAAAGTATATACAGAGAGGATGTATTGATTTTCTGGCTCAGATTATCTAGAAGAAGGCAGAAGACAAGTCAGAGGATAAGCGACTTGAGGATGTTTTAATCGTGCGAGATTATCTAGAAGTCTTTCCTAAGGACTTGCCAGGACTCCCACCAACACGACAAGTTGAATTTCAAATCGACTTAGTCCCCGGTTTGCACCTGTAGTACGATCCCCGTATAGACTAGCCCCGTCAGAAATGCAAGACTTGTCGAATCAATTACAAGAACATTCTAACAAAGGATTCATAATACCAAGTTCATCACCTTGGGGAGCTTCAGTTTTGTTTGTCAAGAAGAAAGATGGATCTTTCAGGATGCGCATCAACTATCGCGAGTTGAACAAGCTTAGTGTGAAGAATCGTTATCCACTTTCGAGGATCAATGATCTGTTTGACCAACTTCAAGGGTCGGGTGTCTACTCGAAGATTGACCTGAGGTCTAGTTATCACAAACTCAGAGTCCGAGAAGAGGATATTCCAAAGACGGCATTTAGAACTTGTTATGGCCATTATAAGTTCCATGTAATGCCTTTTGGATTAACCAACGCACCGGCGGTATTCATGGATCTCATGAATCGGGTATGCAAACCGTATCTGGATAAGTTTGTGATAATGTTCAAAGACGACATCTTAATCTACTTCAAGAGCAAGCAAGAGCATGAAGAACATCTGAAGCAAATTTTGGAACTGCTAAAGAAGGAGGAATTAAACGCTAAATTTTCCAAGTGTGAATTTTGGCTCCCAAAAGTGCAATTTCTTGGTCATGTGATTTATAGTGAATGCATCCACGTAGATCCTACCAAAATTGAATCAATCAAGGATTGGGCATCGCCTAAGACTCTGACAGAAATTCATCAATTTTTAGGTCTTACGGATATTACCAATGATTTATCGAAGGATTCTCGAAAATCGCCAAGCCAATGACAAAGTTAACTTAGAAGAGCGTAAAGTTTGATTGGGGAGAGAATGAGGAGTCAGCATTCCGGTTGTTAAAACAGAAATTGTGTAGTGCGCCAATTTTAGCATTACCCGAAGGAAGCAAAAACTTCATGGTTTACTGTGATGCTTCGCACAAAGGATTAGGCACGGTTTTGATGCAGAAGGAGAAAGTCATAGCTTACATATCCCGCCAACTCAAGATTCATGAGAAGAACTACACGACTCATGACCTGGAATTAGGAGCAGTAGTGTTCGCTCTAAATACTTAGAGACACTATCTATATGGCACGAAGTGTGTCGTATTCACTGATCATAAGAGCTTACAACACATTCTTGATCAAAAGGACTTGAACATGAGATAACGTTGATGGTTGGAACTATTGAGTGATTACGATTGTGAGATTCGTTATCACCCGGGAAAGGAGAACGTGGTGGCAGATTCCTTAAGCAGAAAGGAAAGGATCAATCTGCTACGAGTTCGAGCCTTAATGATGACAATCGATTTAAACCTTCCATCTTAAATTTTGTATACTCAAGTAGAAGCAATGAAGGAAGATAACGTCGAGGAAGAAAACTTATGTGCAATGGACAAAGAGTTTGAGACTCGTCCTGATGGAATGCTCTGTATTGAGAAACAGAGTTGGTTACCATGTTTTAGGGGATTGAGGGATTTAATTATGAAGGAATCACACAAGTCTAAATATTCCATCCATCCTGATCGGATAAGATGTATCAGGATCTGAAGAAATTATACTGGTGGCCCAATATGAAAGAAAAGATCGCCACCTATGTCAGTAAGTGTCTGATGTGTTGATGACATCAAATAACGTTACTTTTGTAGCATCATTTATCCCATGTAAATAACTCATTTTGCATAATTATTGTAAGAATTGTTACTTAATCATTTATATTTGAGAATTGCAGTAATTATAGAGTACTTGGTGAAGATTAGAAAAAAGGCACGCATTCTGGAGCTTAAACGAAGATATTTGAAGAAACTGATTCTGACATCCTATACGCCGTATTCATCAAGGAAGATACGGCGTATCTGTGCCTGCACTTCACAAGAAACTACGAAGATACAAAGTCCAATACGCCATATCCAGGAGAACTCTATATGTCGTATTCAATATAAAGTAATAAAATATTTCTGGAAGATATCGAACGTGGTCCCTACTCCAAGAAACCCCCGATACGTCATATCTATCTCTCTCGATACGCCGTATCGACCAAATTCCAGACAGCATAAATAGAAAACCTAAAAACGGGTTTTTAGTGTGCTTGATCATTTTTTCGATACCTTAAGCACAAAAGTCAATTTTTAGAAGAGCAGAAGAGGTCAAGCAAAGCTACTAATTCCATAGGAAACACCTTGTAATCTCCTATACTCTTATAATCATTCGATTTTTGGTATCATTCATTTAACTCAGTTAGTTTGCCTTGGTTAGATTATTACTTTTGTATTGATTACAATGATTAAGGGCTAATACCCTTGGGTATAAGCCATGATTATGAAGATTTAAATGTTTGGTTTGTTTATATTGAAAGCTTAATTTATCGTTGATTGCTTGTTTATGTTTATCAATTTATACATGTTTACGTGCTTTGTATGCGACCTATCATTCAACTGGATCTAGTGTTACCGACCAAGTTAGCTAGATGTTGGGATAGCTCTCCATATAGTGATTTGTATATCTAGATCAATAGGACCACAATTAATGCCCTATCTTTACCCTTTAGATATGTGAACAAGTTGGACTAGCAGGTGACCTAGGATCAACAAATAACGTATTGATTCTTTGGGTAAAGACTTGGACATTGGACTACTAGAATATAAATTTCCATTAAGCAGTAAGTGGGTAAAGTCTCTATGAGCTGGGGTTTAATAAGATCATCATTATTAATCACCTAAGATAGATTATAATCAGCAAATAGGATGCTTTATGCGAATGCGTTTAATTTTTATAGAATTCTACATGTCTAGGTTTTAGGAAGAAGTCCCGCCTAAATCTTAGATTGATATGCCACCTCGAGATAAGCACTCATTCCACTAAATAAACAAACCAACGTTTTAATTGGATTAATCATGGTTAATACAGTTTTCATATATTTGGCTAGACTGCTTTTCTATCTTTTGTCTGTCTGCTTGCATGTGTTATTGTGTCTTAAATTAATCTAAGTTACCACAAAACCTGTGCCAGTCTCTCAGGCTGAAACCCCCCTTTATCCATTAGAATTAGGAGTAACATAGGTTTACCATAGGTTTAACATAGGATAGAATTAACATAGTTTAAATTAACTTACTTTAGTTAACCAAAATATTGATAAAATAAAATATTAGTTCTCGCTCTTAGTGATCGACACCCTACTTACCACGAAACTCCATCTGATCGGGTACACTGCGTGTTAAAGTGTTGTTTTAGGTAAATTCGGCAAAATATAAATTTAAAAGTTGAAAACATAAATAAATTACCTACACACAACGATACAATCAAGTTTTTGGCGCCATTGCCGGGGAGTGAAATTTTAATCTTGAATTTTATTTAATATTTTGGTTTTAAACATTAGATTAACTTAACCCTTAGGATTAGTGTAATTTAGATTAATTAGTGTAATTTAGATTAGTGTAAGATTTTGTAAAATTCTGCATATTTGTGTATTTGCTTGTATATTTGTTTATTTGTTTGTGTGTATGTTTTAATTGTTTCCAATACACTATTTTGGTCGATAACCTGATACGGCGTATCCACTCCAATTGGATATGGCGTATCTAACTTTCTTTACCAATACAACGTATCCATTCAATAGATTGATATAGCGTATTCAAATCAATTGAATACAGCATATTGATCGTCTGATACAATAACAAAAGCTGATTTTTCGCATTCGATATCTGTATTTCTGTGTTTTCTTTCTTCCGAGTCTATCCTACTGATTGTTTATCCTCTGTTTCAGGTAGTACATGACAAGGAGTTCAACAAAGGAACTGTTAACACCCTTCAAGGATCCGAAATGAAAATTTCAATCATCTAGGAAGCTTTTCAAGACACTAAGTCTTGACGAATCAAGATCGCCTGAATACAATCTATTTTCTGATCTAGAAGAGAATTCTGAGGAAGAAGTTACGGAAACAATGGCGGAAACCATGGAACAATACATGAGCAAAACCCGAGTTGACTATGGATCAGGCATTGCTAGGCCTAAGATCGATGACAAAGATCACTTTGAACTAAAAGGCCAATTTCTCAAGGAACTACGTGACAATACCTTCAGTGGTTTGGATCATGAAGATGTGAACGAACACAAAGAGAAAGTTCTAGAGACTGTTGAGTTATTCTATGTTCCTAATATTAATCAAGATCAAGTAATGCTTTGAGTCTTCCCAATGTCCCTACCGCGAGAAGTTGGCCAAGAAACAAACCATCTGGTTCGATTAAAACTTGGGAAGATCTAAAGACGAAATTTCTAAGCAACTATTGCCACCTGCTCGAACTTCAAAGAAAATGGGGGAGATCAATAACTTTCAGCAAGAACCTAATGAAACCCTTTACCAAGCATGGGAGATATTTAAAAAACTCTTAATGAAGTGCCCTCAACATTACTTAACGGAGATGCAGGAGGTGGTCTTGTTTTACAATGGATTGGATGTTCCAACTAGACAAATTCTTGATTCAAAAGGTGTCATACTGACTAAGATAGCTGCCGATGCAAAAGTAGCCATCCAAGAGATGGCAAAATATTCTCAAAAATGGCACAATAAAACATCTAGGACAAGAAGTACTGAAACTTCTGATGGATTGGCTGCAATTCAAGCACAACTCAAAAATCTTGGAAGAGAAATTAAGAAGGTGAATGAAAAGGTTTATCCTGCTCAAGTGAGATGTGAGCAATGTAAAGGACCCCACTACACCAAAGAATGTCCACTCAAAGAAGAAGGTAAAACCCTTGAAGAAGCTTATTATACTCAGTTTGGTGCATCCTTTCAACAAGGAGGGAAATATAGAGCAGCAGCTCTAGGATCCTACCAAAGAAATAATGCAAACCCTTCTTATCAAGAACGAAGATAATCAATGGAAGAATCACTGAGCACGTTTATGAGTAAATTATCAAAGAGACATGAAGAAAACTCCAACTTGATCAAGGAAATTCGAGCTTCCACTTACGCTGCTATCAAAAACCAAGGATCTTCGATCAAAACTTTAGAGATTCAAATCGGGCAAATGGGCAAGGTACTATAGGAAAGAAGATTTGGAAGTTTACCTATCTCTACTGAAACAAACTCGAGGGATCATGTCAAGTCAATCTCGACTACTGTTGAAGCTGATATGACACCAATACGTCGTATCAGATCATCCCAATACGCCATATTGGCCCAACAGAACAGTAAGCTGATGTTTGAGCCAAGACGAATGACTATTCTATTTCCAAGTCATTTGAATGATTATTACTATGATTAGAAGAAGGGATCGTATGGACTGGAATGCTTGGAAGCCTACTCTTATGGAGCTACACGTATTGATGACTCCCTACCTTGAAAGGAGAAAGACACAGGAAGTTTCACTTTACCTTGCTATATTAATAATGTTTGCTTTGAAAATGCCCTTTCTGACTTAGGAGCTAGCGTAAGTGTAATGCCTCTTTCGACCTACCTCAATCTAGGTTTAGGTAAATTAGCTCACACTAAGTTAACAGTTGAATTAGCAGACATAACAATGAAACACCCAAAGGGTATAGCTGAGAATGTACTAGTAGGGATTGGTAAGTTTGTTTTCCCTGTAGACTTCATAATACTATATATGCCCGAGGCTTTCAAAGTGCCCTTGATCCTCGGAAGACCATTTTTGTCTACCGCCCACACTAAGATTAATGTGTTCAAAACAAAGATTACTTTGATGGTATGGGATGAGAAAATTATTTTTAAAAGAGTGAAACATGTTAGTAGTTTGATTAAGAGTGTCTACATGTTAAGTTTGAGAGAATGTATGGAACTTTATTTAGAAGTTAGGCTAATAGGAGAGACTTTTGTGATAAATAGATCGTTAGACCCTTTATATGGAGATTACATCAAATTAAATAATCTTAATGTACCATTAGAACTTAGGAGAGATCAAGTTGATGATTTGACGCCCACCATCGAGGAAGGTGAGGTAATTAATAAGCCCATGATTGACACAATCAAGACTAGGAATAATGAAAGTTTTGATGAATACCCTAGTTTTTATGACTTTGAAGGAAAAATCCATATTAATTGTGCCTACAACTTAAGATTTTTATGCATGATAGGTTTTGAACATGTAAATGCTAATTTTTTTTCCCAATTTTGTCTGTTAATGTGATGTCTAGAGAGTTTTACAATTCTATAATAAAGGAAAAAGTTGAATACAAAGGAAAGAACATAGTTAGAGCTTTTATGAATGTACCTATATTTGTTAGAAATTTTTCTGTTGTAACTCATTTTGCAGTAGTGGAAAATATGGATGGCTACCGAGATCAAGACATGGGATATGTCATTTTTGGAGAACCATTCTGCAAAGCTTCATGTGTGGAAGTAAGAAGGTTTGACGGGTTAATCACTATCCACAATGGTAATGATAACATGACTTACCAAATGGCGCGATCACATCCAAGGTTTAAACATTGATCCAATGCCCAATGTAACAAGATCAGGCCATTACTAAAGGTGAGTATGCATGACAAGCTGAATGGAATCTCGCATCCGTACCAAAAGCTGAAAAGTTTTTACAAGGGGATCTTGAACTTAGGACCCGAATATATCCGAGATACGAAGATAGAAGAATGTCTCACACGCAAGCACGTAAGCGTGCATGAGATGGAGTGAAAAAAGCTGCAGAAAAAGTCTAACTTAAAGACTAGCTGAAAGAAAAGTGCTTTTTGGGAGACAACCTGGACAGTTTTTATTTATTTTTATCGAGTCTGTCTTCCTAGACATTAATACGGCGTATCTGCTCCATACCATACGGTGTATTGAATGTCTGGGCGTTATCATTCCTTTATATTTATGCATTTAAAACTTTATCGCCGGATTTATCTATACGGCGTATTCATGCACATAATACGGCGTATTTGGCAGACTGACTCGTATTGATACTTTTTACATGTCTTTCTATACGGTGTATCCTAGTTTTTGGATACGGCGTATTGACTGCCTGTACAGTTTATATTAATTTTATTTATTAACCGTAGGATTCTCGAGATAGGATTTTGCATGTTTTCTAATATTTTGCACATGACCTCGCTGGGAAAGAAATCGACAAAGTTGATGAAGTATCGATCATCTAAAATCATATATGTGTTGTAGTCATGCTGGTATCCAGACGCATTTACAACACACGTTCTTGCTCTTAAACTCAACTTGGAGAATCTACGGAGCAAAACATCAGGGGAGTTTCTCGTTCTAATTACTTTAATTTCTCGTTTTTAATGTTTTATCTATACAACGAGGACATTGTATAATTTAAGTGGGGGATGAGAATTAGAACGTTACTTGTCCTATTTTTCACATTAAAATACTTAAATTATGCTCAAATTTAAAAAAATCAAGCTTACTTTTGTGAAATAACCGGTTACATAACCTGCACACATAACCCTTATTAGATATTGTGAGGATTCAGCCTTATCAGTTTCAAAATGTTTACCCAAATTCTACAAAAATATGAGTGTGCCGGTGATGTTGTAGACTTTAGAACTTGGCCTGGTATATCTATTTGAGACCACAATAATGAGTACTTTGGATTTAGATGGAGTAACTTGTTTAAATTGGTATATTTTTAGGATTACACCCAAAATGCCTTTATATGTTATGTTATTAACTAACTACACTAGTTAGTGAAACTTCCATATAAACCCTTTGTTTACTCTCATTTTAAGAGTAAGATACCCCTAGAAAAACCAGTAGAGCCAATCCTTTAGGATAACACCAACTATTTATTTCGTTACACCTTTACACCTTAGCCTACCCTGTTAGATTAAGTCTATTTATCAGTTGCTAGTTGCTTAAAGTGTAAAGTATCTATTTCATGTGTCTTGTGTAAATTAGTACGTATATTTACGGGAAGAATGATAACGGGTCGTTTCCCTACGTACTTGTTCAATTAGAAAACCTCGTTTAAGCTCGGATTATGATTTGAATGAAAGCAAAGATATTTTTATGATCTATAACTACCAAATAAAAGCAACAAGTAAAATTGAACAATTAAAAGCAATTAAACATTTAAAATGATTAACGAGAAACAAATAAAACGCGACAAATAAGCAAGTAAATTAAATTTAAGTCCTAAAAATGCAAACTAAATTCCTAAACCTAAATTAAGATAAAAGAAAAACATTTTTTGATTATTTTTGAATTTATTATGAATTTAAATATATTTTAATCTAATTAAATCCTAAAAAATAGCAGATTAAGTACTAAAAATTAGAAAAATGATTTTTAAACTTAGAAAAGTCAAGAAAACTATTTTTAACTATTTTTAAAATTAAAATCCTATTTTTAAAATTAAAAATAAAAGCTTAAAAATGAAAATTAAGATCTAAAAAGTGTAAAAATGATTTTACTGAATGTAAACCTAAAGCTATTTTTTTATAAAACTAAAAACTATTTTTTTGTATTTTTATAAAACTTTTTTCTATTTTTAATTGATTTTTTAAGATTTTAACTTTCGAAAAACATTTAAAAATAAACTAATTGAAGAAAAATTACGAAAATATTTCGGAATATCTATATGCAACGAAGATTACAGAAATATAAAAGACAGAACTCTGTTATTGATAAGCTGCAGACAAAGAGCTTTACACAAGCTGACATCTACGGCTTATAAATGAAAAGGAAAGTTAAAACGTGTATAAGTATTTGATGGAAGGAAACAATGATGGATGAGCTATTGTAGCAAACTGGTTAACATGTATGGTTTATAAGTGTGAGGTCGTGGGTTCGAGGCAGGCAAATCCCATCTTTTTTTTTTACTTTTAACAAAAACTAAATATCTAAACTTATTAAAAACGTGATTCTAAACAACTTTAAAACTAAGCTTTTTGTCTGAAAGTGAAAGATAAGCTCTGAAACAGCTTATGAATAAGCTGTTCACAGAAAGTGGGCTTTTGCCCTTGGTTTCACTTAAACAGCTATAAAAAGCTTAAAATAAGCTTAAACTTAAAACTAAAAGAAGCTATAGAAAGCTTATGATGTAAGGAAGCTGAATTTGACAAGTTAAACTAACAACAAACACTTTAAACTATCTGAATTAAGTGATCAAAGTAGCAAACTCAGGAACAAATTCAGAAAACTCAAATTCTTCATAAGCTAAAAGGCTCAAAAAGCTAAGCTAGATTATGAGCTTTTGAAAACTTATTAAGCAACTCCTAAGCTATGAAACTAAATGGTAAATCCTTAATCTATAAGCTAGAAATTTGAATTAAAAAGCTATTTCCTCTAACCTACTGTTTTTGGTCTTTTTGACTTATTTAGTGACTTTATTAAAACAAATTAAAGCTAACAAGTAAAGCTGAAAATGGTGAATAAGCTATGACTTAACCTAAGCTGCTAGAAAACTAAAATATATCTGAATTTAAGCTTATAAATCCTACACTAACTAGCTCAAATTAAGCTTCCAAATTCAGCAGCACTAACTGATGTTAGTGCTGCTGATGCAAATGGCAAGCAAGCACACAAAAGTGTAGGCAACTAGAGGTTACCACTATACTAACCACACTCACTAAAAGTGTATAAGCTAAGAACAAGCTATATCTAAGCCTTGGAAGGCTTAGATCCAATTTTCACAAGCTAAAAAGAAGGTAAAAAGTGCCCTGGTGCTGAGATGAGGAAAATAAGTCACAAAATCATTTTTACTTCAAACTAATCATTAAAATCTTTTTAAAACTTATTATTTTATGAAAGCTCAGCTGTCTAAAGAAAATTTACCAAATAGCTTTGACTTTTGATGGTCAAACTAGCTTAAACCAAACACCCCTTAAGGTTTTTGACAGACTTAGAAAAGCTCTTGAATTGAAAACTAATTAAGAAAACTTGATTACCAGACATTAACTAGCTTAATTCAAACCTAATTAACACAAATTAACAACTACTTTAAGCTAGAATTAAGATCTATTCTATAACTTCTTATTTTTGGTTTTTTATGGTTTAATGACAAATTATATAGAAAACTATGATCTAAGATGATTAAGCTAAAAAAATGAACAAACATACTTAATAAGCTAGATTAAGGATTATTAAGCACTAATAAGCAAACTGAATAAGCAATTAAGCAATAAGCAAGCATATAAGTAAATATTAAGCTATAATTGAAAATGAACAAGGAATTTAAAAATGAAACTTACTTTCTCCTCTAGCTAAACAAGAGGACCTAATAAAAGGCAGCTACAAGCTCTCCTAGCTTATAAATAAGCTAGGAGTTAAGTCTTTCTTTGACCCTTCCATAATTGGTCAAACTTCCAAAAAGCTCAATAATCCACAAGTTAAAGGTAAATATATGTTAAGCTGATTTAAGGTTTAGATATGATTAATACTGAATTAAATAAGCTCTATTTCAGCTTATAGACCCAAAGATCTTATTATGAGCTTATTAGCTTATTGAGACGGTTTGGCTATTTTAGAGAGCTTATGAATAAAGAGATACTAAGAAGATTAAAAGCAAACACTAACTTTGATTAACTAAACACTTTGATTACATTATATAAAAGAGAATTACAACTGATTTTAAAACAAAATTACAATAAGCTACTATCTAAAGCGATATAGGTGAAAAAGCTAGAAAAAAAAAGATAAAATTCATCTCCATGTGTGTGTGGTGAGAGGTCTTTATATAGCAGCTGAAGGAACCTTCTAGGCCAAGCTTGATGCCCACACTCCTTTTGATCTACACCTTTCAATCCTCCAATCATTGGATCTTAAGTTTTAGCCGTTGGATCAAATGCACACTCACACGGATTGCCAAGCTGTCATTCTTTGATGTGACAGCTTATGCTAGTTGTGTGAGAGCATTTAGTGTAAAAATTGAGCTTCACTTGTGCTTTCCCTCTTGTACACGATCCTTGCTTTTGCCACGTGAGTCAATGAGAGCTTTGATAAGACTGTTTTAACCTTGCTATTGTGTAAGAGAGCCCTTGAATAGACGTTATCACCCTTCAATTGTAGAAAGCCCCTTGATTTGACAGCTTGGTAAATTGGGACGACGATGAACAATACTTTCTCCATTGGCGCCTTTTTACAACTGAAAACGGGTTAATAATTTTAAACTTTGGGCAAATTGCAATTTCGGTCCTTCTCTTTATTTATAAAAGGTGTAGTGTAAAAGGAGTTTAGCAATTGGCAGTTTAGGTCCTTGTGGTTTATAAAAAGGTAAATGGACTAGTGAAATAGGCTT